>MU225366.1:1269097-1304935 GCA_018584345.1 Thuja plicata
ATATATGCTCTTTGTGTAAATGTAATTGATTTTGAATAGTTTTAAATATTTGGATGATGATGGATCACTTAACAGGTTCTAGACTAGTGCCTATCCTTGGGCTATAGAGTCAAAAGATATAAATCCACATAGATAAACAAATAAGAATACTGTAGGATGCCTTACAACCTACACACAACTCAAGTAAAGTGCCTTATAAATTACCCTATCACTCCCACAATGTTGTATCAAATCCTCAATCACTGTTGTACTCTTTGAAACTACTAACAAAATTTAATTCTCCCCTTAGAAGAAACTTGCAAATAATTAGATAGCTACCTTATAGCCAATATGTTTAATATGCCTTAAAAATTAAACATAAAAAAGTACACACAATAAGCAAAGAGACAACAAAAATATAGAATAAAGTTGCATTGTATTTTATTCATAAATTTCTGCTTCAGTACATATAAAGACTAAAAGCTCAAAAACACAAACTGAAATCTAGAAGTTTGGCTTACAATTATATTTTATCTCTCTTTTTAAAAAAATTAATTCACATATATATATATATAAAACCATCTTGGAATCCTTAAGGAAAGGATGCAACAAGCTTCAGATGGTTTTAGATGCCTAACCCTAAATCCAGATAAGACAAAAGACAAGAGAAACCAAGTAGTGGAAAGACAAAATAGAAAATGAAATCTGATTTACTCCTTTGTCTTCATATGATCTTTGACATTTTTGTTTGTGTATGTTGAGGATAGTTTGTGATTTGACTTTGGTGATGACTAACCTATTTGTCTTTCAAGAAATCAGTAAAAGGTGTTCTGACATTCCTTTATTCTTCATCAATAATATCTAAATCTACTGTCACTGGCTTCTTCTTCTTAGGCTTTGTCAGAATGTCCCAGGCATTCATATCCTCCTCTTTTGGCCACTCAAAATTTTGAATATTCTCCAATTGAGTCTTTTGCCTCTCCCATCTAGTATCTATTATATTCTTAACATTAGATATGAATTTATTGCAATATGATTATGCTTTAAATGCCTCATCCAAAAGTGTATTGAACCTTTCCATATCCAATTCTCCTTAGTTAGAGACATAAATGTCTTTATTGGGAATGTCAAAATATGATATCCATAACCCTAATGGTTTGATTTGATCATCCTCAACCCTAATTGGAGGTACAAACCTACTATAATCTAACCCAAACATCTTTAATTTGGCCTCAATTAGATTGGCTTTACCTTTGAAAAAGGATAAGGTAGCCCCAATTTGCTGTATCTCGGTACCTACCAAAGTTACTATTTCAGGCAAATCTATGTTGGAAGTACAAGAATGGGAAAGCAAGACACTGAGAGGGGGGATGAATCAAATCTTAAAAACTTAACCACTTAAAACAGATTGATCCACATTAATACATATATGAAATTAACCTAACATCAGATAGCATCCATAACATCAAATATGTAACTCATAACACAAAATTTTGGTAACCCAGAAACCCAAATAGGTTAAACTGGGGTGGGGATGACACCCACAAAATATTCACTACTGTAGCAATAAAGTGTGACTGTTAGGGCTAAAAAAGTTTGATTGTAATATGCAATCTACCTAGTTAAAGGTCTGAACTGTTAAGACCTAAAGATCATTACAATCTACCTTGTTAATGGATTTCAACTTACAGTAAAGTAAGCACTCGGCTAAGAGATTTGAAACGGTCTGCTAAAACCACTCTATTAAGAGATTTAAATTGATACACCTATTAGAATGTTCCAAGTAGTGATCCTTTGTTATGCACTCAGATGCTGATGATGGATCTTCTCTTTCCAATAACTTCTGTGATCTTTCAATCTGATATGTCTTTACTCTGCTTATCACTACTCTGTCATTCTGCTTGATCCAGGCTTCTTCTCATAATGACTTAGTGTTTATCTCTCATGAACACACAACCCTTCTCTGTATATCTCTTTCTCTTACACTCACTCTCTATCTTTTAGGGTTAGAAGCCATCTTATTATATCTTTTCAGATCTGGCAGCGAGATCTAGATCAATGATCAAGATCTATCATTTATACCTCCAATGCATTCTAATTTCTTGATTGGCTCCATGCCATACATAGTATAAAAAAATTAAATGCAAAATTAACTTAGTAGACAAATATTAAATGCGTACAAATGTCAGCTTAGATCTCATACAAGTCAGCCTCAACCATTTACATCAAAGTTTGAGTTAATTTTGACATATATGCAAAAACTGTTTTGCTTGACACTAAACATCTCTAACACTCGACACTGAATATTCTACTCAGATCGGCATGATGTAACTTGAAAACCTAAAAATTTCTGGGTAGTGTTGCTCGACCTTGAATGTTTAGCTCAGCCATAGTGATAACCAACTAAAACTGCCTAAGTAAATGACTAAGTGTGGGTCACTAATCATCAACAGAACTTAGGGATTAACAATCTCCCCCTTTGATATTAGTGGCAAAAACACACTTATCATTACAATACATTCCATCCAAAATATTGCCTAAGTACATACTGTACTCCCCCTAGGACTGTACATCATACTACATACAAAAGTTTATATAGTATACATGCCTTCAAAAAAAATATTTACACATGGATACCTGTATTGATCTCCTTTATGCTGTATCCTTGTTAGTCCTGTCAATTTCCCTCTTGTTTTTGTCACTGATAGCTGGTGGGGTCAAGTTATACTTGTCTAAAAACTATTTATGAAGTTGTAAGGTAGTCTCAAATGCAGAGTCCCAACTATCCTTGACAAACTTCATAATTTCTATTTTCACTTCTAGCTCGGTAGCTAGACTGACTAAGCTTTCTGCAGTGGAGAGATGAGAGTCTCTCTTAATCAATTCATTTGCAGATAAATTTCTTTCTAAATGACCTCTAGATGAGGTATCAGACTTGTCTGAATAGTAATAAACTTGGTCCTAATCTGACCATCTTCAACCATGAGCTCGGCTATCCTCTGTGCATAAGTCAACCTGTTAAAATGTAAGGAGCTAGTGCTAGCATCCATACTCAATGAACGTCCAGTTGAATTTAGATCTAGTTGCATTTTCTCTAAAGCCTGTAGATTATCCTTTGTGAAGAATTCCACATCAGATAACCTCTTATACAATGAATAGACATTTGTTTCAACTCCTTCTAAAATTTCTACCAGAGAAGAGAGTTCAACCTGTTTTACTGCAATCTCTCCTGAGATTTTTGCAAGTACCTTGTTCTCAAATTTCCTCTCGGACCATTGAAACAATTTCTCATTGGCTTCAATATTGTCATCATTTACCTTTTTCACAATGTGAACTAACTGTTCAAGAATAGGAGCTTGAGGGTTCTCATCTTCCATGTCAAAATCCTTTACAAAGATATCTTTTATGTCATGTAACACTTGCTTTTGCTTTTGCTCCCTTTTCAGTTCCTCCTGTGTTTTATTCCTCTTAAGTAACTCCTGAAGAGTCTCAATCTATTCATAAGACAAAACATTGGGATCCCATGGTGGAATCACAATAACTTCATCTAATGTGACATATATAATCGGAGACTTCTTCCTCATAAATTTCCTCTTCTTGAATTCAGGTGAACTACTGCTCGGCTTAGTTTCTACAATGCCTTTTCCAGATTCAGTAGTTGACACCATTGCATCTTTAAGTTTAGTCAAAATTGCTTGTTGATCATGCATACTTCCTGTCTTAGTTCCAATGGGAGTTGATGATGCAGAGTGTGGTAGATCAACCAATACTTGCATTGCCTCTTGTTCTTTAGGCTCACTGTTAGTATCTCTTATCTCCTCACTACTATCTAGAATTGACTTTACAACCTCTAAAATAGGTGAATGATGTACAATTACCTCTTGTTCAATTGTTTTCTCCTTTGCTGCTTCTTTTTGAGCATCCTTATCCTTAGGTTCCTCTTGAGTTTTCTCTTCATCTTCCTCTGTACCCTTTTCTTCTTCAACCTCAGTTGCCTTGATAGGTGAATCAATAGCTGAGTCCCTCAGCTCATCCTGACCCTTGACATCTAGATTGCTAGAGTCATCAATTGTCACATCAATTAGACTGTCAATAGTCAGATCAACAGTGTTAGCTGTCTCAGATTGATCTTGTGCATCTATTCCAGTCTTCTCAGGCTTAGTTGAAATGTAAACTATTGATATCTGTGGTACAAGGGTGGATTCAATGTCTTTATTCTTTAGCTCAGATGTTCCTTCATCAGTTCTCTTTTATTTTGAAACAATTAATCCAAAAATTTCCTTCAAAATTCTAGTACACTGCTGTACTATCCCTTCAATATCATTCTTCAATACAGCATAACCTCTCTGTTTAGGTAAAAATTTGTGCTTATACTCTTCAAATTTTTTTTCTCTCTATTTCTCAGTTAGCTCAAGAATGACTTGAGCTAATGTGCCTTCCCTTATCTGTCTCTCAGTTGTGAGTGCAAATTCCCACTTTCTAGATAGAAATTCATACAATTCAATCAACACATTGTCTCCTATTGCTGTAGGGGTTAATTTGAAATTACACATCATGTCTAGGAGAGCTTCCTAAACCTTATGTTTGTCTCTTGCCTTCAATTTTTCATACCTTATAAAATTAAAACCAGATAACCCTGCATAATTTCTCAAGTTCTCACATACCTCATCAATATCTATAGGTCTTTTAAATGACACTATTGGTATGTTGTTGGGTTCATCAATTTCTGTCATGTCCTCATCACTTTCTGGATCCAAATGCAGTTTTCTTCTTGGTCTCTTAACTTGTAGGCTCAACACAGCCTTTGTTGCAAGTTTAGTCTTCAATCTAGAACTACTTTCTCCAATCTTCTTTGCATAGAATTTTGTTTGTTCTACTAGTGATGTGACAATAGATGCCCTTATCCTTGTATGATTTGCAATGGGAGGCGTAACTCTAGGTTTTTCTTTACTCAGCTTTGTTACCTTTGCTACTGCTGGCCTCTTGCCTTTTGCCTTAGCAGTGACCTCTTCTTTAGGTTCACTGGCTTCTACTTCTTGTTCCTCAGATACATCGTCTCCTTGTCTAGTAGATATGTCTAGAGGTGCATCCTGTAGCTCCTCATCACTCAGTAAGCCAACCATCTTTTTCAAAATTTTCACAATCTTTTTCCTTTTTCTTTCCATGGTTCCTACCTTAAGATTCATCAAAATATTTGCCTTTTCTTCATCATAGTTTATGAATCTTTTAGCTTTAGTATCAATCTTGTTTGCTAGGAGTGCTATGATAGCTACTGATGCTTCATCAATATTAACTTTATAGGGAAATGGCTCCAGCCATGATACCCTAGGTGTCACAGCCTAAATATAGGTGTAGTCTGTATCCACTAAGAAACATATCTCATCATAGTGCTTCTCCATAAGTGAATTGGGAATTCTGGTCCTCAACCTCATTCTCTTTTTGAAATCCACAAAATAATTTCCCATAATACCATTGAAATTGCTGCCTAATTTCTGAATACATTCACTAATCTGTAAAGTGATGGGTCTATCCTTCTTCCAAACAATATTTCCTAGTGTAGGAAATGATTTCTGTATATAGAAGAATATACATATTAACAAAGAGCCAAACTTACATGATGAGATTTTGGCTTTCCTGATTGATAGTAAGTTCTCAGCTAGTTGTGTCAACTGCAGCTCAGGAAGGTCATAGGTGTGATTCTTTTTGACTATCTTCCATGCCTGGTCCACAGCCGTACAAGGAACACTATCCAGTCGGCTCGACTGATAGAAATTGTGTGCAATCACTCTCACTCCAAAATCAAGTTCCAAGTCTGTAATTGTAGAGATATTCATTCCTCTATTGTTCCAAACAACTCCTATGTTAGCTGCTATCTCTTCTTTACTTTGGTCTCTCATAGTTTGTTTACCACTGATAATAGGATACCCAATAACTCGTTGGATAATATCTTTTTTGATCTTTACTAGTCCATTTTCCAGCCACATATGCATATTATGAACTTAGCTTAGGACAACCTTAATCCATTCATCCTTGAATTCTATCATAAAATCTAGGGCACAAGTTAACCCTTTGTCGGCTAAATGTTTGAATTCATCTTTCAGAATTCCATTCTCACACAAATTGTCATAGGAATTTCTCAATTTGTTGTTGCCCACTTCGCCAATTTTAACCATGTAACAAGATCTTAAATTGTGAATCATAAGTACCTTTGGTAGGATTGATGAGAGGGCTCCATTTAGATCACTCATAATTGTGCTTTCTGGAATGACACAAAAGTTTGGTGGTGCACATGCATCACTCCTTACTAGCTTAATTTGATTAAGATCCTCCTCCATTCCCTTGAGTGGTGCGAATGAACTTGCAGCCATAATCTCTTGAAGTTAGGGTTTGAGAGTGAAGAACAGAGTACCTCAACAAGAAATTACTTTGCACTGTTTATTTTAGGGTTGCCGATGGCACGCTGACAAGAATTATCGAAACAAACTTCACTAAGA
Organism: Thuja plicata; assembly: GCA_018584345.1. Taxonomy (NCBI): domain Eukaryota; kingdom Viridiplantae; phylum Streptophyta; class Pinopsida; order Cupressales; family Cupressaceae; genus Thuja; species Thuja plicata. Next base: position 1,275,571 of record MU225366.1, read on the forward strand.
TCAAATCTGCAATTTCTTCGATCACTCTATAAATGCTAAAAATCACAAGGTAAAAATAAATAATAAACCATTCATCCATATATAGACTCGAAAGGTGAAGGTAGGTAAGCATTAAATATTTTTCCCATTAGGTTAGTGCAAGCCAGCTGTCATTGGCTGACTAACACAACTTGCATACCACTCGGCTTACCATACTTGGCCATCGCACGACTTACTCGACCAACCAACTCGGCACCTATAGTGCAGATAAATCTTCTTGACACTTGTCACAAACATGTCTTGGTACATCTTATCATATGTAGATATGGACTTTGGCACATTTACATATTAGGAACTGATGTAAGATTTGAAATTTAAATGGATTTCCTTACATACCTCTATTGCTCAGTTGGAGATGGTGTGATCACTTGATCCATTATATTGGGTGACCTTGACTTCAGTGGATTCACTGCTGCTCGGCTCTATTTTCCTTACCCATGTTTGGTTCATCTGTGCTCTTACTTCTTTAGCAGTAGGAGCATGAAATCTTGTCCTACACTCTCTCTTAGTCTGACCTATCTTTAAACAACTAAAACAAACTAAGCTTCCATTCATCCAACTCTTAGATTTCCCTCTGACATGTGTCTTTAAGAAATCTTTAGGTGCATGTCCATATTCTTCATAATAATGAAAACTATGTCTTGTATTATAATCCCCATTGTAAGTGTTGCCTCTTTTAGATGCTTTTGTTTGTGTCTTTGATGTCCATTGCTGCTTAGCATTGGATTTATAGTCCTGTGCCTTATGACCATGTTTCTGACACTTGTAACAATAACCATTAAATCTTGGTTTGGGGGGTGCATCACTTGCTACAGCCCAACATTCATGTGCTTTATGTCCAAATTTCTTGCAATTAAAACAGTAACCATTAAACTTAGGTTTAGGATTGGACTTACCTTTCTTGCTTTGGAAAATGTTTTTTGTATGACCTGGTTTTCCACAGTGATGGAAAACATGCTTGTTGTGCTTTGCCTTTGCATTCCTCTTTTCACCATTCTTAGATGATTCTCCTTTCTCAACAGATGTCTTTGGTTCAGTGTGACCTAATCCAGAAGAATATTTTGACCTTCTTGATGCTTCCATCAGATTCTTGAAATGATTCATAGATTCATTAGGTTTATTCAACCTTTCATTAAGTTCCTTCTCAGATCTCAAATCATCTTTCAATTGATTGTTCTTAGATCTCAGATTTATCATTTCCATGTCTTTCCTACTAATCTCCTGATTTGCAAGTAACAATTGATTTTCCATGTCAACCTGATTGATTTTCATCATCTGCACATCATGTGTCCTTTCATCAAGTCTGATAGATATCACTCTTTTTTCTTCTTCTGCCATAGTTTTGTCATCTTCAACTTTCTTATTTTGTTCCAATACTTCACATAGTCTTACTATCTGCATTTCTTGTTCTCTTTTCAAGTTTCTAACTTCTTCACACAATGCATTGTTCTTTTCCAATAGATCTGCAATTTCTACATCGCTTTCAGTAGAATATTCATTCTGAAATAGATTTGTAGTGTCATCTTTCTGGTTATGAGTATCATTCATTTGTTTGGCCAAATATTTCCTAGCTGTCAATAATTTCTTCAATTCTTGTCTTGCTATCTCAAGCTGACGTAATGCTAGCTGGATCTCAATCTTCTGATTCTCAATGACTTTTTCCAACTTGTAAACCACCATCTCAAGATCTATACTCACAAGCTGATTCAAAGCTTTTGTAGGTGAACTACACTCTGATACCAATTGTTGGAAGTACAAGAATGGGAAAGCAAGATACTGAGAGGGGGGGTGAATCAGATCTTAAAAAATTAACCGCTTAAAATAGATTGATCCACATTCATACATATATGAAATTAACCTAACATCAAATAGCATCCATAACATCAAATATGTAACTCATAACACAGAATTTTGGTAACCCAGAAACCCAAATAGGTAAAGCTGGGGTGGGGATGACACCCACAAAATCTTCACTACTGTAGTAATAAAGCGTGCCTGTTAGGCCTACAAAAGTTTGATTGCAATATGAAATATACCTGGTTAAAGGTTTGTTTTTTTAAGAACTAAAGATCATTATAATCTACCTTGTTAAAGGATTTCAACTTAATGTAAAGTAAGCACTCAGATAAGAGATTTGAAACGGTCTGCTAAAACCACTTTGTTAAGAGATTTAACCTGATACACCTATTAGAATGTTCCAAGTAGTGATCCTTCGTTATGCACTCAGATGCTGATGATAGATCTTCTCTTTCCAATAACTTCTGTGATCTCTCAATCTGATATGTCTTTACTCTACTTATCATTGCTCTGTCATTCTGCTTGATCTAGGCTTCTTCTCACAATGACTTACTATTCATCTCTCAGGAACACACAACCCTTCTCTGTATATCTCTTGCTCTTACACTCACTCTCTATCTTTTAGGGTTAGAAGCCATCTTATTATATCTTTCTAGATCTGGCAACGAGATCTAGATCAACGATCAAGATCTATTGTTTATACCTCCATTGCATTCTAATTTCCTGATTGGCTCCATGCCATGCATAGTATAAAACAATTAAATGCAAAATTAACTCAGTAGACAAATATTAAATGCGTACAAATGTCATCTCATATCTCATACAAGTTAGCCTCAACGGTTCACATAAAAGTTTGAATTAATTTTGACATGTATGCAAAAACTATTCTGCTCGGCACTAAACATCTCTAACGCTCAACACTTAATATTCTACTCATCTCGGCATGATGCAACTCAACAACCTAAAACTTGCTCGGTAATGTTGCTCGGCCTTGAATGTTTAGCTTGGCCACAGTGATAACCAACTAAAACTACCAAAGTAAATGACTAAGTGTGGGTCACTAATCATCAACAAAACTTAGGGATTAACAATCTGATCTTAGTGGATAAACTGATGCTAATCTCTTGAAAAGTGATGTCTTCCCAGACCAATTTGCATAGCAGGGGTTCAAAATTGTCAAAAAACTTGCCACTCCTATCTGCAAGCCTAGAAATCTACCATATGCTCCATATAATACATCTATCTTCTCCTTAATAATATTAATTATATGTTGCAAAATTGATACCAATGCTCCAAAAATTACACTATTATGCTCAATGATCCCCTGTTATGTTTCAACCAATGTATCCCCTGTATCTTCCATCTTGATTTCAACATCTACAACTTCCTTGGGCTTCACAGGGGTAGGCTCTGTTAGTTCCATTAGTTTTTTGGTAAGCTCATCTATAAGCTTATCCTTTTCCTTGATTTTTATTAGGGCTAATTCCCTATCTTTGATAATATCACTAGTGTCAATAGTGAGATTTTGCAATTTGTCTGATAGCTGAGTTGTTTTTGCCTCATTCATCTGAGAAAAATGAGTCATTACTTGGGCTATCTCCAAGTCTCCTGTGTTGTCAAGTGTCCAAATAATCTTGTTTCCCTCCATCTTTTCCTGAATATTAAGAATAGATGGCTTTTGATCCTTAGGAGCTAGGCTCCACATTGCAAGTGCTTGAGATTTGGGGTTATAACCAAACCCTCTCATCATATTTCCAACTTAGGTCTCTAATGACAATTTGATGTCAGGTTGTATTCTAATTTGATCTATGATAAAGGCCGAGGACAAGTCCCAACCTTCAACAAACAACATACCACTAGCTTTAACCAGTTCTCTAGCATTCTCTTGTGTTATTTCTTTAGATTCAGGATCATATTCCTGCAATGTCTATAAGGTTTCCTCAGTTACTGGATCACCTCCTACCAGTTGCAACTTCTTCCCAACTTGTTGCTGCTTATTCCAAATAAGGAAATCTTTGAATTCCCTAGTTTTTATGAAATTGTCATCTTTGAGGAACTCCTCCTGATGCAATAGTCTTTCATCAATACATGATCTGAGGGTTAATTCTTCCTCTTCCTCAACATCTTTTTGTAATTTCTTTCCAGCCCTAATTTTCTTTCTCAGCTAATGATCATAGGGTCTATTCCCAGTTATTAGGGCTCCAATTTTATCAATTCTTATTTTCTTAGAAGGCTCCCCTACTTCCACCTTTTGTTTTTTTAAGAAGGGGCTCATCTGATATTTCCTTTTCTGAGAACTCTGTTAGGTCAACAATATTTTCCCCTTCATCTAGCTAACCATATGCAATTGCCTGATATTCTAGATTGGTAGAAGGTGAAGGGAAACCTTGGTCACTGTCATCATCATATTCAGATTCTAAATTACCTTTGTGGCCCTTTTCTGGCACTACTAGTGCATCTCCCAACTGATTGCATAAGAGTGTGTGATTATCCATCATTGCATCTAGCCTCTTGATATAAGGAAAATTAGGGTAGAACCCTCCAAAACTCATTCCTTTTATCCTTACCTATATTTCCAAATCCATGAGTTCATTAAATTTATTTTCTCTTTTACTTACCTCTTCATCCTCTAAGATATTTCTGATTAGATCTTCCTCCATACATTCTTCATGTATTTTTGTGTAAGGGATAGTAGCTGTAAGCAACTTCCTTGCACTCAGAATGAACCCCTATGTGTCAACATGTCTATGTAGGGCTACATTCATTCTGTAATGATTCAACAATGCATTCACCTGATCGAGGACCCCTTTTCCAATCCAAAAAATGTAAATCTTGAACTGTCTAGGGGTGAAAGTTCCCCTTTTGTGTGGAGCAAGATGCTCTTTATCTGTTAGAATGAGTTGCCAAATGAACTCCATGGAAGCCATCCTAGGTGGCACATGAAATAGAAAAATATGTGGAGGGTAAGGGCATCCATAAACCCTTATGAGGGTAAACTCCTACTCATAGTATAAATCTCCCCAATTATGATCTCCTGACCATTTGTCCAAATACTAACAAGGCCTCAACAATTGAATCACCCTAAAAGGAAATCTAGGCTTATAAACTCCTAAGCACTTAAGCAATGGATATATTATCCAATTCTCAAAAGCACAAAACTACTATTTTCTAGATGTTTAATTCCACACTGTGATCCAAAACTGTGAAATCTCTTTGGCTGTAGTGATTGGCAATGCAAAACTGGATAATTGTAATAAAGAATCATATACATAAGTATTGAATAATGGATGAATTTTGGATGATCCTTCTTAGCTTGTATGTCAATAAACCCTTGGTGCATTTGATCAATAATATATTGAATATAATCATAATTTGAAGTGGTGTGAACACTCTGCATATCTAACACCATCATCAAAATGTCAAAAGTAGTTCTTTCTACTCCAACATTTCTTCCAAGCACTCTACATAGTGCATATGCGATGTACTTCATGTAAAATTTTAGCTCCTTAAAGAAGTATGGTGTTGTTCCTGCCATAGGGGTTACATAGGCCTTCATTTTCTTAGGGACATGATGGTCCTTGATCAATTTAGCAGCAATACCAGACTCCCTGGTATATCTGTTTTCCAAACTCTTCAAATTTATCTCAATAGCCATTGGGTAATACACATTAAAAGCATTCCTAAAGGAATTCCTATCCAGGGTGAGTAGAGGCTTTCCATCATCCCTCTTAATGGGTTTTATCAAAGGGTCATATCTACTGGCCAATTCTAATATGAAGTCTACATCAACAAAGACATCATGAAATAATAATCTTGCCAAACCACAGGTCCAAGGATTCGAGACAGGCATGGGTCCATCACTATTGTTATAAAAGTAATTGAAAAGTGAATATCCTGATGACCTTGGTGTTTTAGCATCTCTAACAAATTACATATCATCAATCAAAACATCTGCACTAACCTTTTGATTATGATTAGAACTTGGAAGTAGAGCAAGGAATTCATTTGAGAAGTTTCTCTTTCCTTTTGAATCATCCTCAACATCTTTGTTTTTGCCACTGGTAGACACCATACTTTGGGCCTCACTCAAACCCTAGTTCTGTTATGATCACAACCCTAAATACCAATATTGAAACAAATACTATCAAACCCTTACCACAACTTTAAATTATGCTAAAATTCAATAATTGTAAACTCTGGAACACTGTCAACCGCAATCTTTACTAAATTTCAAATCAAATAATCACCTTTAGAATAGCTTACTACTTAGAAATCTCAATTTCTTAAAAGCACACTAAGACTCTGTAAAAACTTCGCTCTGAGAAACAAAATCTTGGTAAAATAAAATGATAATGGACAAGTACTTATAATTTCCAATTGAATGCAGATTGTCACTTATGGCTGATAATTCCATCACTTCACTATGAGCTTCATATGTTGCGACATCAATTTATGGCATTAGCCATGTCATTCAAACTGTCAGACAATCAATTCTTGATGTGTGATTTCACATAAAAAACCTTATAAATTCAAAATGTAATTGGAATCACATCTATTTGGCTGAATTAACTCATATTACGGCTATGTTTCCATCTATCAAAATCCTTAAAATCTGATTGGTTAATAACTATTCATGATGGCATCACTAAAAAGTCTATTTTAACTCTGATTTATTTCTAGCGACTCGACAACTAAACAATCTCTTTGTCGCTTAATGTTTTTACTAATTTCAATTCCTTTAGGAGACTCAACGATTATCATCAGATTAATTCTTTGATCTAGGGTTGTCACGAGATCTTAGGGTATACAGACTTAACCTTTCATTTTATGGAGACCTCACGACAAAGCATTCTTCTTAACTTGTCTTTTACCTTGGGTTATATTTGGAGACTCAACGATTGTTATTTCTCTATGTCACTGGATAAATTCATTAACCTCTGTTTGATCAAGCAACCTCCCGACAACACTGTTTGTCTTACCTGATGAAGTTAACTTATAATCACATGTTTGTTAAAAGATAACGTGACTAAATAAAAATCAAAGCTGCCAAATGAAATGACTAACCCCGCTTTTATCAAGAGACAAAGTGACAATCATTGGATCTTTTCTGAGATGAATGGTCCGCATCAAGTCTCGTATCCATTTTGGCATATTCCATTTCATTAAGAGACAACGTGACCAAAGCTTTTCGCTAAGTCTCAAGACCATAAAGAATATTCTATTTTTCTAATGAGACTCAGCGACAAGGTAATAATCACATGCAAATAAGTTTTTTTTTTTAAGATATGGAAAAGGTAACACAAAAATAGAACATGGACTGAACATTTTAGGGCTTTTGACATTTTGAACTAGGTTTTGGTCAAAAACACAAATTGCAGAGAGATGTAAATGATTTCAACTATAAATCTTTAGCTTCTGGGTACAGGAAAATCATAGACCTTAAGAATTTTTTAGGGTGGACCTTCAAAACAAGGAACATAACCAACAACATTAGTAATCCAAAAACTAAGACATTATAGAGCATAATTATACATAGATATTAAAACTACCACTATATGAGTAATGCGAAATCAAAGAATACCAAGTTTATCTATATTAATTCACATAGAGGATGTAGAAAATTCATCTATCACATAGTGACAAGGGAATACACACTAATTTGTAAATCCTAAAAAAAAATATGCTGCAATACCTCTTTCGCCACTAGTTTCCATAGGTTTCCTAATTTTTTCACACTAAAAAAAAATCTCAGGTGAATATTGTTGGCTCTCAAAACTACATGTTTTTTTGGACTCTAAGAATATGCCAAATTATATGATCTAGCTCAACAATAAGTTTTGGCCAATGAATAGAATGAACCAAATATGGTTACTCTTCCCAGCACTTGAGGCTCTGATGATGCCTATGTGGGTTTTACTTAAGTGAATTATAGCATATTAGTTTACCATGTGGATATAATTTTCGAATTTTAAGCAATTTAAAAGATTCCCAATCTAAGGTAAAGATATATAAATAAATTTTAAGGTATTTGAATGAGATCAATGCCTTCTTATTATTGGGTATGGAGTCAAATGATATTTATACCGGTTATATATGTCACTATAATAGACAATGTTTAAATTTACACCTTAAATGAATCAATCAATTATCTATTTATTGTTATTCAAACTCTTTGCAGCTATCTATGATTTACTCAAATGAATATATCTTTCCTTGAAATAATAATCCAAGAAACCACACAAATAAAATGAAATCCTTTGATTAACTTGATTCACCCTTGATGAACAAATTAATGTAAATAAAGTAGAGAATTGAACACAAGAGATTTGAGATAATTATGGCTACTTTAACAATACAATAATTGAACCTTAACTTAAATCATACACTGATATCGAGTGCACAATAATAAAAAGGTCTTTATATAAATGCAGAAAGTATGATGGTTGTTACAAAAGTTTGCATAATATTATCTTGTTTCTTGTTTCTTTTTCTTCTTATGATTGTCTCTTCAAAATATAAACACTTAAATCTAAACAATTATTAAATATGACTCTGCTAGGGTTTCATGTGTACGGTGTATTATCTGTGTCTTTGCTCTGAGATTTCCATCTATCATACTGCATTTACTGTGGGATTTTTGCATTAGGGTTAGCTTTTAGTATGGCTCCAACCAACTTTGGCCCAACAGTTGTTGCTGGTGTGCGAGTTGAAGCTTCAGACAACCATGGTGCCTCCTCTGAACAAACATCCTTGCAAGTTCATCCCGAAGGTTTTTCATGAGGTAACCCTAATATTGTTTTTAATCTGCAAGAATTTGATTCTCCATGTGAATGGTTAGAAAAGCATACTCTGATTGGATATTTTGTGGGTCATACTCCTCCTGAAAGTATCCTCAAAGATTGGGTTAACAAGAGCTAGACCCCTCATGGGGTCCACCTTGACGGTGTGCAAAACCTTACCAAAGGTTTTTTTCTTTTCCATTTTTCTAACCGCGGACCCTAGACTGTTAGGTCTTCCCTACTTGTTTTCCAGAAATGGTCTCGAGACTTCACCATCTTAGACGACAAGAAACTTAGGGTTCCTATTTGGGTCAAATTTCCTGGTCTCACCTTGCCATGCTGGCCGTTCATTGAGTCCATTGCTAAAACCCTTGGTAAGGTCATTGTCATGGAACATGACAAATTTTTCAATGCCCATCCCCAGAAGCGTGTATGTGTTGGGGTCGACCTTTCTAGGGACCTCAAAGACACTGTTGAAATTTAGATTGGTGCCCTCACCATTTCTCAAAAAGTGCTATATTTGAACCTACCCAACACCTGCTATCAGTGTCAATCAGTAGAACACAAGATTAAGGATTGTCCATTAGCAACCCCTCGAGTTAAGTCACCGCCAAAGGAAGCAACGACCAAACACTCAGAAGCCAAAAAAGAAGAAGAATGGACTACAATTTCATGAAAAGGTAGGAATGTCTTGAGCTCCAAGATGACACAAGCTACTTTCACTGTGGTGTCACCTTTGGAACCCTTGGCTGGAAAATCTCCTTCTTCCATTGATCTGCCACCGTCGTTTGTTTCAAACCTTGTTATACAGGGGAAAAGCCCTGCATTGAAGCCTTCCACTCCTGAAGTGGTGCTCACGCCACTAGTGGATTCTTTAGTTTATTCCTGACCTTTGTGTCGGTCTCGCAGTTCTGATGGACACACGGGCGACCCATAAAAAAGATGGTTTACCTCTTCTAGTGAATTACTCCCTAGTTTTGGCTCTGTACCAACCTTCTTGCATAATAGATTCTCCTCTCTTGGGGACGAGGAAACCATGCAAGAGTTTTTATGAATTTTTTGTCATGGAATGTGTGAGGTCTAACTGACCTCTCCAGAAAGTACTATGTGCAGGATACCCACCGCAGACTTCAAAGTTTAGACGTGCTATGTTTATAGGAGGTTAAGATATTTGGGTTTCTTCTTAACTCTGCCTATCGTGTCATCTGGCCGGACGTCATTGTTTTTTCTTCTCAGCATGAAGCTAGTAAAGGTGGTGTTATTACTATTCTGACACCTCACCTTCATTCTTTTGTTATTTCTCATGGTTCTGATCTGATGCAGTGTGTCACCTGGAGTTTGCTTTCTTTTCATAATCATTCTTTTGGTGTCATTAATATTTACGCCCCCAATGATGCTGTTGAAAGATCTCAACTTTGGCACTTGCTGGCAGACAATTTGCCTCCCACCACTTGGGTTATGTGTGGGGATTTTAATATGGTTGAGCTGGCCTTTGAAAAGGAAGGTGTTATACCTTTTCACTAGATAGCTGGAGAGAGAGAAGCCTGGTATCACATGCGTAATAAATTGGGCCTTTTTGATCCCAATGCTAACCGCTGCCAACAAGGTGGGGTTTGGCATACTTGGTCCAATTTCAGAGCTGGCTCTGACTGTATATTTAAGAGGCTTGATCATGCTATGATAATGGCTCAATCATTTTTCTCCTTTTCTGAAGATCGAGGCCTACCTATCATTCCTTTGACAGATGTTACCTTGTCAGACCACTTCCCTATTTCTTTCTCCATCACTTGGCAGTTTTCTACCAGAAGGGCTGCCCACACGCAGTTTTATCTCAACACGTCAGTGCTAACACATACTTCCACTATTGCTCACATTCTTCAAGTCTGGGATTGAGAACCTCGGCCCCACACTCATCTTGGTTGGATTCAATGGTGGAATGACACCATTACCCGGACTACTAGATTTCTTTGCATTTATGGCTGGCAATTAGCTTGTTACAAAAAATGTGCTTATGAAGATAACACTAAGGCTCTTCACAATACTGCTAATTTTCTCACCTCGAATCCCTTTGATTCTACTCTCTAGCTTGAGCTGGCCCAGCTCCATCATGAGAAGCAGATTTCTGATGCCTATGCTGCTCGTGGAGCTCAAATCAAAGATTTCCTCCATTGGTTGGAGGTGGGCGACAAGGCCTCTAAGGATTTTTTTCATTCTCTCAAAGCCTATCATACCGATGTTGGTATTCAAAATATTAAGCAAGGATCTGACACACTTACGAAGCTTTCGGCCATTCTGCAAGCTTTTGTTCAGCACTATGAACAAGTGTTTGCCTTGTAGGCTAATTTTGCGGCTCGGGAAGAGGCTCTGAAGGCTTGTATTACTGTTACTCCAAACTGCCTAGTGGTTGAGTAGTGTGCCTTTTGTGAGAAATTGCTTACCATCTCTGACCTTAGAGAATTGGCTTTCTCTATGGCCAATGATAAATCTCCAGGATGCGATGGCTTCCTTTGTGAGTTCTACAAACATTTTTGGGATGCTGTTGGTCCTGACCTGCACAAAGTCTATCTCGAGGCCTTTCACAATAAAAGTTTGGGTACTTTAATTAATAAAGGAAATATCAAATTCATACCTAAATCTGGTGATCTAGAGGATATCTTCAATTGGAGGCCCATCACCTTGTTGAATGTCTCATACAAGATAATTGCCAAAGCTTTAGCCCTTAAGATCAGACATCTCCTTCCTCTTATTGTCCGCCCTGAGAAAAATGGTTTTATTAAGTCTAGGTATATTCTTGACAACATTATTGCTGTCTGGGAAGGGATGGAATGGCCTCGCCATTCTCAACAGGCTACCATATTTCTTAAAATTGATTTTGCCAAAGCCTATGACCACATTGAATGGCCTTTTATTTTGGCTATGCTTCAATCTCTTGGATTCGGTCCTCACTTTTTACAGTCTGTGGAAATGCTTTTTGGCGATGCCTCTACTTGCATTACCATCAATGGGTCCCAATTTGATACTTTTGGGCTTTTTTGATCCATTCGGAAAGGTTGTCCGCTGGCTCTTGCTTTGTATGTTCTTGCTGCTGAAGGCTTTGGCTACTTGCTTGCCAACTTTGTCTCCTCTAGATTAGTTCATGGCATTGCTCTTCCTGATTCCTCTTCCCAGCTTGTTAATGGCCACTTTGGTGATGACTCCTTTCTCACTCTTATTGAGGATGAGGAGAACATATCTAATGCCTTGCAGTGCCTGGACACCTTTTGTCAAGCCTCTGGATCTACTATTCAATGGTCTAAAACCCTTTTCTTCAGACAGTCTTTTCTTCCAGCCCCTACCTGGCTTAACAATTTTTGTTGGAAATGGGTCCAGCATGGGGAAGTATTTTATTTCTTGGGTATTCACTTTGCTTTCCATGGCTCCTCTGTGGATTTATGGAATGCTGTGACCAAGATTGAAAAAAAGCTGCAATATTGGATATGCAAGCCTCTTTCACTTGCTGGAAAGTTTCAGATTTGTTCCAAAGTTCTAGCTACTACACATGTCTACTACTCCTCTTGTTGGGCTCCCTCAAAGGCTTCTTACCTCAAGTTGGAGCATTTTCTCTGAGATTTTCTTTGGGCCTCTGGTGCTGACGGCCATGGTTTTCATAGGGTAGCCTGGGAGTTTTGTTGCCTTCCTTGTGACTTTGGCAGCCTTGGCCTTCTATCCACTCAGAGGAAAGGTCTTTCTCTCTGTGTGAAATGGATTATCCATGCTCATACTGGTAATGAGGCCTAGAAAATTCTTTTCCAGCACTGCATCTCTTCGGGTTTTCCAGTTCACAGGCCGGCCTGGAAAGGCATTGGTCTCCAAACTTTACTCACTATGAAGGAACCTGTTCAAATCTAGGGTACCTTCATTATCAAGAGCATTTGGAAATCTTGGGAAGATTTTAAGCCTTGGCTCTGATGGGATGGTGATGCCTTTTGAAGTGGTCTATCTTTCAATCAACAGAGCCTCTGGTGGTATCTGTTGTTTTCTATTCAAGGCATCCCTTTGGCTAAGACTCAAGGGACTAGTGCTCTGCATTTTTTCAAATGTGGCATCCGAAATCCCAAGGACCTATTCTCTAGAGCTTCTATGGGTCTCCATTCATGGGAGGATATGCAAGTGCAGTATCATTTGGCTCGTTCCAATCACCCAACTTTTGATCTTTTGGTTTCTACGAATCCTGCCAACCTGCTTCATAAAATTGGCATTCATTCTGTCAGGCCTTGGTGGAAGGATTGGAAATGGTATCTTGCCACATATTTCAGCAATTTTAAGCCACAGCTGGGCTATAGGTGGTTATCTCCTTATCTTCCGATGATAGATACCCTTAATCAGAGATGGCATCTTCATTCAACCACATCTCACTGGAGCTCTCACTTTCAAACCATCTGGGCTGCCATTGCGGAGCCAAAGATGACTCTTTTTGCATGGTGCCTACTTTTTCCAGGGCTCCTAGTTTTCCCTAGGCTCAAACATCTAGGTGTTCAAGACCCTCATTGTCCCTTCTGTGGTCACCCTGAATCCTTTTTGCACATCTTCTATTTTTGTAGGAGAGCTCAACAGTATTGGTAGTGGATTCATGATTTCTTCAAGCCTTTTCGGCCTGAGCCTTTCTCTTGGCACATGATTGTCTTAGGAGATTCCCCTAGACTTCCTTCCAAGCTTACCCAAATTTGGCATACTTTCAGGATGGAGATTTTGTTTTCATTATGGAAAGATAGGAATGCTATTATTTTTTCTCACAGCTTTCTTGATACGAATGTTGCTCTGTCTAACAAGGCTTGCATATGTAATAATGTTATGATGCAGATTCAAGTTTAGGCCAACAAAGTGGCCCTTGATGTGGCTCACCTACATGAGCTGCTCAATCATTGGGGCAATTCTCCCTGCACTGTTTCTCTGGTTCTACCGGATGCCATCTCTGCTGAAGGTACTCCTCCCAGAGGCTGCCGCCATGGGCGTAGCTCCTCAGTGCGCTGCTCATGCACTCCGTGTTAGTAGGCTCCCCACCCCCACTCTCTGAGAGGTGGTGGTGATAGTTGGCGGCGCCGCTCGGCTTCTTCACCTCACTACTCTTCTGGGTGGTCTCCGACACTGGCTCAGTCTGCCCCTCCTGATGCTCTTGCTTCTTTCCATGGCTTTGGTTGGCCTCCCGCCACCTCCTCCAAGGTTCCCCACCTAGCTTTGGCCATTTCGCCACCCAGGGCGAAAGAGAAATAAAAAGGAGAAGCTGAAGATGATGGGTGATCGCTTCCCGACCCTCTCGTCAACCCCAATGCTGTATGGGGTTCTGATGATAAAGATCCTCCTCCTTCTGCCATTGCTCTTGCTGCATAATGGCTATATGCCTATTCTTTTTGATGAATAGTTGTACTTTGTTTCTAGCCCGGCCATGTGAAATTTGTGGGGTGATTCTTATGTCCCCTGGCCCCTTTTTTGTGGATATGTAACTTTGATATTTTATTAATTGAAAAGGCACTATTCATAAAAAAAAAATATAAACACTTCATTTTATAAGGAAAAAAAAGTATGCTTGAAACTACATGTCTTTTGATAAAAAAAAACATATAAACCATAGTGTTTGTCGAACAATAACAATTTTCAATTTCTTAACAATTTTTTTTTAATAGCTACTAAGTGCTCAATATAATCCTAATCTTTTTAAGTATCTAGGTTGGTGATGAAGTGTTTCATGACTTATTCCATCTTGTATATCTTGTCTGTGATGTCCTTCATCTCATCCACTATATTTTCTTCATCATTGATGTCCTCTAAGGCCCGAGGAAGCTCTTGTGCAAACACGTCTCTCCATTGTTCTAAAGGAACAAGCAAGCCATCATCATTGTGTAGGATAGAAAAAATCTTATGTATTTATTCTTTATCAAGACAATTTATATCTTCCCTAAGCTCTCCTTCGAATTATTTATATTTTTTAAAGAAAATTTGTAATTCTATTTGAATCATCTACATGCATAGGGTCTTTAAGTTTCATCTCATATATTTTTTTCTTTCATTCCATCTCCAAGCTTGGTATGTTCTCTGAGAGCCTAAAAGTCCCTGCATATGTACTCTAGAAGTTATTAGCATATAACATCATTTCCTTGAACCTGTGCTTGACCAATTCTGACATCATATCATACACATTTTTTTAGTCTTTTGAGTTCCCTTTTCCAACATCTTTTCAAATTTTTGTGCTCTTAACCTCCAATAAGTTGCATCTTGCATTTCTTGTAGCACTTGTTGATCATGGTGATATGATGATTCTCTTTCCTCAGTTATAAATTTTATTTTGTCTCTCATTTGAATTTTCTCTTGTTCTAATCTCTCATATCTAGCCTTGTATGCATTTCGTTCCTTGATTACTTTCTCCAATTGTTCTTTATTGAATTTTGCAACATTGATGTTTAAATCTGATGTATCGTTAAGGTCTATTTTCCCAACCCTCTAAACCATGAGATGAACAAAGACTTGATCAATATCTATAAGTATGGGTCTTATATCTTTTGGGCACAATTCGCATTGTAGTAAGATCTTATTTTCTGGATCAAATATCGAGACAATGTATATTCTATCTACGTCTTTCGGTAGAAGCCTTTTCTTTGTCTTGAATTTTTATAAGAAAACAACATAACTCATATCCCACCTGGGAAGATCAAAACACTAGCCTCTTGTAATAATTATCTTACTCTTTCTGTGGTCATGTTTTTCATCTCTAACTCCACATCCTCTTGTATCTCTTTCAAAAAATCATCTTGATTTTCACGAGTGATTTCAGTTACTTTTTGTCTCAATAAATTTCCTTTATACTTATATAGAAATGTTCTGAATTATGATGCATGAACAAATGTATCATCTAAAATAAGTTCATTGCAGGCTAACTGTGTCACATCATCCATTTCATCACTTTAGGATGACCTTAACATAATCACCCTATCCTGACAAGGATCATGACTTATTTTTGAAACCTGATCAAAATGAGGACAACCTTCTCTTTATGTATCGACACTTTCAAATTCAAAAGTGGGACGTGGTGATAAGCAAAGAATATGCTATACAATTTTTATCCCTACTTTGAATATCCTTTCCTTTTGGCCCTTGAGACCTTCTCCTAAAGACATAGGATGGGACTCATTTAATCACTTCGTATATATGATATTTTATTTCATTTTCTCATGCAATAAGGTCCTTAATATCTAAAAACTCACTCAAATATGGTAGGTTGTGACTTTTCTTCCACTCTCCAGCCTTTGTAACCTTATCATATGCTTCTAATTTCTCCATGCCCTATGGCTCATTTAGGTTTCTTATAATGTCATCACATTCAAATTTCAAATGGTATATGATCATACGAGAATTTTTTTTGTGATCTCTTACATTCAAGATCAAAACTATTCCTAGGCTCATCTTGTGAAAGATTATAATGAGCCAATTCAGATTCAATAATATCATATCCCTTAGTAGTGGTTATAGTGAATTCTCCAAATCAAAATGTTCCTGGCATAAGAGACTATTTTCCATATGAACCAAGATTCAACAAACTTGAAGCAACTTATTGCCTTATGATTTCCAAATAAGCAATTCTATTGGGCACTGTTCTGGGAAGGAGGAAATGAATACCTTCAAACCCATATACCCTTATCTTAGTATATCCCTCAAAAGAGTACCAATCCCCCCAGTTGTGATCCACTATTTCACTTTCATCATAATCCTTTGGTATGAGGAATCTTTTGATTTATGGTGTAAGTGTATAATCACATGAATAGCCTAAGAGTCTATTCAATACTTTGACAAAATGCTCCTCAAAATACAGATATTGAGACAATGGGTACCCACTATCCGATATAAATTTCCATTTTTGTATTGGTTTTTGGATTCCATGTTTATCATATTCCATAACCCTCAAGTCCTCTGCCCACAAATTCATCTCCTGACCTACATATAAAAATATTTTCAAAAGAAAACAATAATATTTGAAATAAACATTACTGGGATTATTTTTTATCATTTCCAAATTGTCATTGATCTTGTTTGTGACATATGCATCATAATCAAAAGGACAAGCATCATGTGTCTGAATATTTACCACTAACACAATTGGTACAATTGTCATAAGAGGATTAGCCTCTATACCCAAGACATGGAAAATTGAATAGTAGGTATATTGAAAGTACTCCTTGAACAAGTCTATAACAAATGGTGGCTTCTCATTGGTATCAAATATCCTAAATTTAATATTTTCCTTGGGACTATGAGAAAGAAACCTCCACCTCTTTTATATATCCTCCAATTTGTAATACTCATTAATCAGGCCACTTAGGAAAATTAGTTTATTATAAGAGGTGTCTAGGTCAAACACTCAGGAAATGTAGTCTTTGGTGACTAGTACCAATGACGTTCCCTGAGCATCATATATAGTTTTTGTCTTTGGATCATAAATCTTGGAAATTTCCACCATCAAGTCTACATTTATGAATACATTGGGAACAACCAATTTCCCCAAATTGAATATCTGCGGGTTGTATATAGGTTCTAATCTACACATTCTTTTATAATGATACATGAACATGTATCCTCTTTCCAGTGTCCATACATCCCCTAGGTCTTTGTATTCATCTTTCAATTGTTCAATGTCAGGGTGAATTTATATAATCTCATAGATCTAGGGCTAGGACCAGGGAATTGTTTCATTAGGTCTTGATTTAGGTGTTTTCCTTCTTTCTTTTTCCTCTTTGTTTTGTGTTCCTATGAGGTTTCTACCTATTGTGTCTTCCTTTTTTATTTCTTATCCCTAGGCTTCTTTGACATTCCCTCCATTTTTATTTTCATAAAGGAAAAAACCTACTATACACAATATTCCTTGCTATTGATTTAGGAACATTGGGTTCAAACACTTGGATTTCTGTGTGCAATTCTAAGCCTGTCACAACAATTTGTCTCCAATCCCTTGTGATTTGGTCTTTGCAACTTCTGAATTTTCTTGCAGGTATCAATTATGCACTGGAATCACTGGTGACAACCTTTTATTTGTATTTAGATATTTTATTCATGCTACCCTTAAATTTTATCAGCACGGTCATTAATGCCTCATTTTGAAATTTCATGTTGACATGACATTTCTCAACTTCTGTTATTTTTATTTTGCGCTGTGTTATTTTATTTCATATTGTTCATGTTGGAGAGACTCTATGGTTCCTTCTTTGGTTTCACATATATTTCATTATATCCTTCTCTTTTATATTCACAAATGATCAAATAGACTTGTATTTTTTCAATATGTGCATTGGTCTTGAGTGATTGTCGTAATCCATGAAACTCTCCTTGAAAGGGATTTCCTTTTCACTATGAATTTCTAATTCATTGGGACCTCTATTTAATTAGGATGGTATTTGATGTATCTTTGATAGACGTCTTCCCTCTTTGTAAACTTTGCTCAATTTTATTGATAAGACAATAAATGTCTTTGAGATACTTATATTTTTGGTGTGACCTTACATTTTGTTGGGATACTTACTGGCTCTCTTTGGTCATTGATGTCTCTTTGATATGATTGCTTTATCGATGAGACCTTTCTTTCTCTTACTGATTATACTATCTGTTGTATTCTCAAACCTTTAGAGGGATATATGGTAGTCCTCCTCAATAAATCATCTAGACTATCATCCATCATTGTAATCATTTTATGTCCCCTTGAGCACTTGGGAATTATCTGGTACGGTCCACCATATTTTTGATGGGACATTCCTTTTTAGTGAGACATCTTTCACCTCTTTTATATGTTCAATATCACACTGATTTCACTATGTTCACTTATATTTCAAAGAGATCTCCCCACATCTCTCCTCAAAATCTTTGATATTTGGTGTGACATTGTCTTTGATGAAACCTTTTTTGTGTCTCATCAACCTTTGATGTTTGTGTTATCCAAAATTTCCTATCCTATGCTCTTTTAGCTTACAAGTGGAGTAAATGTGGCTCCCAAAAGGGTTGAGCCTAGCTTGTATAAGATTTGTCCATGGTTCTAAGATCCTTGTCCTGTTTCTGCAATGTTTCTAGGCCTAGTCTTGAAACCCTTGTGTCATTTTTTAGGGAAAAACCCTTAAAACCCCAAGTCTTTGTGGCTCGTTATAATTTTAAGTTACCTTTTCATGCCACTTAAGTCTTATTAGCCATGTGCCACTTTATCTTTTATGCCTTGTCTCCTAATCTCACAAGCGATATGGAATATTCCTCATGGTTTGGAGACTTGGCGTGACAGGTTATCTCTTAATCTCGTAATGAAAGGGAATATGCCTTATTCATCTAGAGATCTGGCAAAGGAAGGTTATTTTCTTGGAGAACTAGTGAATTGCATTCAACAATCTCGTGACAAAGGTAGACTATTAGTAATAACTGAGAGGGGGGGGTGAATCAGTGGCCTCAAAAATTTATCCTTTAGTCTTTAACCACCAATCAATACACCTTAGATTATTAAGTCCCTACAAGATGCATGCCATGAAATAATTGAAATAATAAACTGTCTGTTGGTTTACCTTGTCTATCCTTATTCTCCTTGATAACCGATAAGTAGTAAAAACTATTTACCGATAATCAGTAAATATGCAGAGTATACCAATCAATCCAAAAATGCATATGTGAAATGTAAAACAATAAAGTAATAAACCATACACACATAACACATGGATTTTAATGTGGAAACCCTGTTAAGGGAAAAACCACTGGGACCAGTACCCCAAATTTTCACTCTTCTAAAGTGAGCCCTGTTAGGAGCCAACACTGTTAAAGGTTACAAACACACTGTTAAGTGTGACCTTGTTGGAGGATTTTTATACATAGGTTGTCACTTAGTATCTGGCATCTATTTTGCTACCATCCTTAAATCAGCCTCCTTCTTAGACTGTCAATAGGCTTTATTAAAATCTCGCTACCATCCTTGAATCAACCTTCTTCTTAGGCTGTCAATAGGCTTTATGCAAATTCAATGCCACTTTCATGAATCAAACTTCTTTGCAATCTATTAGGATATACCTCAATTATAGAAGACAGTTAAATCCTGCTCTATTAAGAGACTTGATGCTTCAATGGTTAAAATGAAACATTATGACCTATTTCTAATGCAACTTGACTTGTAGATTTTCAGATCTATTTAAGTACAATGCCTCTCTGATCAATGTATCAATTCAATTCTTTGTGCTCCACACTTTTTTCTCTATGATGTTGCGCTTCACTGTTCGTCGGTGTCCACAGAATTCCTTAGCTCTCCTTCAACTTGATTGATCAAGACTGTATGAAGTTATCCTTCATCAGTTTCTCTTCAGCATCCTCTTTCTATTCACTCCCTATGTATTTGATTGCTTGCGGAAATGAATTATGCTTGTCTCTTATATAGACATGATGTTCCTTAATTCTTGATTCTTGGCGTGAAAAACAATCCAGCCAATCTAATTTATGGCTTTAACTCCTGATTTATCTCATAGTTATCTTCTTGCCAACTGTATAAATATTCTTTAAATCAATTACTTAACTCTGGGCAAATAAAACAAATAAAATAACCAGTTAAGTCTATCCTTAAGCTCTGCCAGCTAGATATTTTGTCATTTTCTTCACTCTTTGTTCTGTCGGTCAACTCTGTAGTTCGTCATCAGTGACAACTGCCAGTTCCATCGGTGTAACTTCAGTTAGCTTCAGGATCCCCGTCCGTTAGGCATCATAGGATTTTTCTTCGTCAGGCAACACTATCATCTACTCATCAAGCATCACTGTGAATTTTACTTTTCCTTTACCGATGGTGTGCACTCCGTCGGTGTTGTCTGTCACTTAGTGAATACTTGAATTTTATGCATTGCTGAAAGCATAATCTCCATTCCATTGATTCTCTAAAGTCTTTGGAATTATGTACATGACCATACATATGATATCAAGTTGACATCAATGACAATACAAACCATTAACTATTTTAATGTCTTGCATCATCTTCAACTTAACATTATAAAACATTCAATCAGTTATATGTCATCACAAAATTGAATTTTTATGCTTATATCCTGATCTCATAATGTAGTGGTTTATTCTCAGAAAATATGGAGATCAAGTGCAGACCGTTGATGCAGATTAGATCAAAGGGTTGTCACTGAGTCTCAGAATGGAACTAGAGTTAAGAATTTTACTTGGCGACTCCAAGATCACTTTATCTATGAATCTTAGAATGGACACAGGGTTGGACATAATGATGCAGAGGGCATCGATGGTATTCTCCAATCTACAAGTACTTTATTATCTTCGTGAATCTACATCAAAGACATCTAGCAAATCTGCATATTTCCTTATCTCTCTCTATAAACAATCATTTGAGGCTCACAATCCTTTGATATCCCAAAACTGATAGTGTCCACCATAATATAATAATGTCAACTATATCTTAAATTCCATACTAAATCACTGGTTCATATCACCAATGTTCCATGCCATATGGGTCATCCACGACTATAAGTGTAATACATCACCATGTGATCTGCCGCTGTATGGACCTACATGTAAACATAGGCTCACCACCTTTTCTATCTCCAAATGTCAAGATTGAAACATAATGGTTTTCATTGGTCACTGTGGAAATGATACTTAATAACATTCAGTTATTCAAATATAATCTTCTCTACAAGTAGATCTCTCTGGAAACGACTATCCAAACTTTGTCCCTTGGTTTCTTTGCGGGCAAAGGCAAACTCAACAACCTTCCTGATAGTGATCTCATGATTCAACACCACATCGGGATTCAAGTAATGGTTCTTGGGAATGGTTGCAGATTAAAATAAAATCATGAAATGTTATTCTTTACCAAATAACGTTTCTCATCATCCCAAATGGGACTGTTATTAAAAACCAAAACATAAGCAAACTAACTTATTCAATATCGATTATCAACAACTCCAAAAACCGAATACATAAAAGAATTGACCATTTATATTTCTCAGACGATAGAAAAAACCTGGTTTGATAAACTATTGAACTCTTTCACAAAAGAAAACCAAAACCGAGGATAATCCATTAATGTTGAAATCCACGAAACTGAATTACAAAAACATTGACAATATAAATAAAGAGATGATTTAGAGAGAATTGCAACCACCATTAATCAGATCTAAAACAAGACTTTCCATTTAAAAACAAATGAATACATTATACGAATGGCCATATGATATGAACAGATCTCTGACTGGAAGCCAAAGAGCCAATTCTCCTTACCACCTTCACCCTATCTACCCGTAACCTCTATTCACTATCAACTCTCCCCTGGTAATTACATTATGTTGTCTATTTATAGACCATCTTAGGAAATTACAAAACCGTTCACTTACCCTTCGACCCTTTGTATTCCCATTCAGCCTTTTCATTACAATTGTGATGAAATATCTTTATCAAATACATTACAATGCTAGCTAATAAAATTTTTTTGAACATGGTTTGATGAGATTTGAAAATGACTTAAATATATCAATAAATCTTCTACAGTCGAGGTACCCCTGCACCACATAAGATCTCAAGATTTAGCACCGACCTTCGATCAAGATTGGGATGTGTGACTATTTCTAGATCTCATAATTAAATTAAAAGTCAAGACAAACTTTGAGAGATTCAAAGATAGCCATTATCGCTGGATCTCTAGAATAAATCAGAGTCAAGACTTGCACTTGGCAATTCATAGATAAGCTTTATCTCTGAATCTCGAGACAAAACCTGAGTCAAGCCAAGTCTTATAAGATTCAACGAGGATCATTGATTAAGATGTAGGTTGGTGGATGTCACTCAATCTTAGAATAAACAAAGGGTCAAGAAAAGTATTTGGAGATTCAGAGATAAATTTTATCTCTGAATCTCGTGATCAGACCAAAGTTAAGCCGAATATCTAGAGACTTTGAGATATAAAGGATTTAGGTGCTCCAGGTTAAAGACAAGTTAAAGTAAAGATAATTCAAGTTATTTTTGATCTGACACTAGGTGTTATGCCCGAGGCACAAAGATGAAGGTTTTTAATGATAAAGGCATCGCGCTTGCATGACGCATGTCCAAATTGGATCCTGAGCTCACAGGTAACTTAAGAAGGATCGACAGTCCTATTTTAAAGCTGGTTGAGATTCAAACTTGAGCTATTGATAGGATGTTTTATGCCACCTGTGACCGTTATATCAGATTTTTTTCAAATACTCAAATCTTATCTCAAGGTTTTCATGGTGGTGGCATGATTTTTCAATTTGCAGGTAAGTTAGATGGATCAGGCAGATTTTTTGGCCGAAGTGATGGCGATGGGAGATATCTCCAAGACATATCTGATCATCTAGGATATTTTCCAAGGTGCATTAATGAATAGACTTGATCATTTTAGGGTTTTTGATTATTCTCAATAATATGTTTTGTAACCCTAAGTTTTCTTATTTGATATGATTGGTCAAATCTTGAGCCTTGGTGGTTGAGGAGTTTGTATATAAGTAGTTTTTAGGGATTTTTGTAATGAGGTTCGGATTGTGTAAAAAAAAGACCTTCTTTGAAATTTTTCCTATCCTCAAGCTTTTTTATGTCTGTAATCTCACTAAGTTTTTGGGGCTTATGTTAGACTTTCTGTGGTAGTTTTCCTGTCCTAAAGTTTTCATATGTTTGTAATTCCCACCGAAGCATAACACAGTGGCTAGTTGTTGGATAAATATTTGAGTTATTTTAGTCCTCTTTCTTTCTTCATTTTTGTATACTATTGTGAATGATTGATAAAAATAATCTTGTGAATTTTATTCGTTCCTTATTATCTTGTCTCATTTCTGTACCTATCTGCTGGAGTGACTATTTGCTTGCAGGTCATAGTTTGTGTCTATCTTCTTGAAAGCTATTTTTGTGAAATCTATTCTTTCCTTGAACAATTTTCATCTCGGACCTCTCTATGAAACACTTTTGCAAGCCTATTTAGAAAGTTGTACTTGTTTTAAGTCAGATATTTCATTCTAATTCTTAGCTATTTTTTATGTTTCATGTCATATCCGATGTATCACCTAATAGATTAAGTTCTTTCTTTATTCCCTTTCAGTTTCCTTCTATCCCTTTTCCTCCCAAGTTTTATTTCAAGTTTCAAGAGAAAAATAGGTAATTATCCAAGAGGAACCGACCTAGAATCCGAAGGTCTCACTTCAAGTTTAGAAAGGTCCCACAACCTAGAAGTGATTCCCATGTTATACCAGATCACTAGACTCACGAGTTTAGTAGGGTAAAAATTTGGTGTATAACAGTTTTGGCACACCCAGTGGGACCCCAAAGAAGTTCATCTTCTAAAGCTATGCTGTCTCTGATATGCTGATTGCATAGTACTGACCTAAAATTTGTTTTTAAAGAATATATGGTGATTACACTAGTGTTTAGAACAAAGAAGATCTAGTTCTACTAAGGTTTATGAGAAAGATAGAAAAAAGAAGCTCAAAACCTTCTGAATTTTTGCAGTTGTCTCCAACAAAAAGAAAAGGGAGAGCATCCCAAAGGATACCCCCTACAAGGAGAGTGCATTCTACACCACCTATTGTAGAAGAAAGACCCTTGTTATTTCATACAAGAAGGAGAGGAAGGTCTTTAAGAAAGGAGTTTCTTAGACTCAACTTCACTTATTGGTTCAAGTGCAACCCATACAATTGTTATTGAGTAAATATCAGTCCCTACGATGGCAAGGAAATTTATATTTGTACCCTTTAATGAGGGTAGCCCATTAAATTTTGCCCAACACCATGATGTACCTATAATGACATTAAAATTTTTTCCTGGTTTCATAGGTGAAAGCCAAACAACAACTTGTTAGCACGTCAGAGATGTGGCTACCATTTGTAATATAAACCATGCCACTGAGGAAGATGTGGCTACCAAGTTGTTGGAAACCTCCTTCAAAGGTAAAGTCCTGAAGTAGTTTAGAACTCTGGCAGTTGGCTCCATTGATTCATGGGACATAATTGGAGACTCCCTCAACAAATATTTCAAAGATAAATTAGATCATTTATCCCTAGTAGAGAAACTCACTACTATCAAAAGAGCCCCTCAAGAATAGATGACAAATTTCAATAATAGATTTCTTAAGATATGGAATAGGATTCCTATTTATATAAGGCCTTCAGTAGATTATGCTTTCCTATATTTCTTAAAAAGTTTAAATAACCATATATCTATCATGATCTAGTCTATGGGAGGTACCTCACTTCCCCAAGATTTTTATATAGCTGTTAAAGCAAAGAATTATCTGATTCAAGCTGGTATGATAGCCCCAAGGCCACACATGCCTATCTTCCCTGATATTCAGCCCAATATGCCTTTACACATTGTTGACAAGACTTTGGTGACCGGGTCTGCCAACAGATGTAAGTTGTCACCGTGTACCAGGGTACCGACCAACTTTGCCTGCAAAGGTTATTCGGGGAAATGATATTCCTTGGGCCTCCAAGCACCCGAGGGTCAGGTCTTGACAGTGCAGGGCTTAGTTGGGAGATGTGACTATTTTTGAGGGGGATAGCTGGTTTCTTCAACTCGTTCTCTCTGGGGATTCATGAAGGTGAGGTTCCTCCAGGCATCTTACACTTAGCAAGTAAATTGAAAAAGATCCTGCAAGGTTAGAAGTATTTCATCTACCTATAGTTATGTTTAAACATTCAATACATCAAAAATGCTTTGATATACTACACTAAATACCGCAGAAATACACAACCATTAGTTCATATTTGATCAGTAGCAAGGGAAAGGAGGTTGTTAATCTACTTAAAGTATCAGAATAAAAGACATGAAGAACATTAAACATAAAATACCATTAAATTAGAAGACAAAGTGCCAACAACGTCATTGCAAGAACTCTCTCTTCTTTATTAACATTCCTTTCAGCAAGCACTGGTGCATGGTACAATGGCGGCTCCAAGGGAGCATCTAACTACTAAAAGCTTTAAAGACCAAGGAGCATTGAGCTCTGCAACTGAAATGAAGATACTGCTTCTCTATTACTATGGACTGCAAAATCATCAATTTCACTGACCCTTGGAAAAGGGCTGGACTTTCTATTTATACACATTTTCTTCTAACCCTAACCCTAACCCTATTTTTTATCTTACGATAAAATATATTATCCAGTGGCCGGTACTACCCGCACCACTTTACAAAAGACCGCAAGTTGGAGAAGGTCTGACATGTCAGAAGAATAAGACAAGAAGAATGGAGTGGAAGAATTAGCCTCGAGAAGGGAGCTGAGAAGGAAATGCGGCACCCTGTCTCTAATGCACTAGGTGTACATCTGAAGCGGCACCTCAAGAAGATCATTTTTCAGAAAGCCCCTTGTCGATTCGACGTGCCTTGATGTAGCTATCTTCCTTCTAACAACATTTTTTAGCTACTTGAAAGTGACCAATCAGCCCTTGGGGACCGAGACACAGGTCATTGAAAGAATACAAAATATAGGATCCAGGACTCCGGGATCCAGGAACTTATGTCCTGAAAGAATAAAGAATACAAAATACTTGGGTTTCCTCCGGCCTCCGGAGAATCTTTATTGTTGCTTATTGTCATTGAAGGTCTAGAGGAGGCGGGAGATTCCATCTTCATCAACTTATTTAAGACCAGCCCGCTGATACTTAGCCACTTCAATCTGTTCCCCCAGGTCTGGAATATTTCCTTTAAACTCATTGGCCATTTTTTCTACATCATGACCATTGAGTACCATACAAGTTATTCTCATCATTTGGGTGCCATCTACTCCCTCTTGGGATTGATACCTTGATTCCATCGACTCATTAAACTTCCCTAGGACATACTCCTCCAGGGTACAAGTATCAGTGCTGAATGGGTCAGCTTCGGAGACTTTTGTAACAAAAGAAGTATACAAATTAAAAGAATATTGCACTTTATTGATCTTTTCCCGCAGAGTCCCCACCAGTTGCTTGATTATCCCCAATGTGAGGTCAAGTCTAGAGTGTTGGGTTCTCACAAAATTGAACGACTCCTCCCCAAAAATTCTAGACTAAGAAACCACTTCCTCCCCAAGGCCAAGGAGTTCTTCAAATTCTACTTTCCATGCTTCATAATTTTCAATGTCACCCTCCCATATGTTGATAATAGTTTTGACTTGATGCAAAACATGACGGGCTGCATATAAATCTGGGAGGGTAGACACCAGGAAACATTGGATGTTTCCCAATTACAGAGTGACCCATTCATCGACCACCTGGGCTATCTTCTTCATCGCCCACAATGAATCTATGTCACTTTGTGGTAGTGGTGCATCAGACGTGGAGGCCTCTGGAGGAATAACACTGATAGGCCAGACCAGCTCTGTTAGCAACTCCATAAGGTTTGCAGTTTTCTCATTTTTTACCTTAAGCCTTTGGGCCTCTTTTTCATAACGGGCCTCTATTGCCTTAGTTGCCTCTTTCAATAGGTCTACCTCACCCTATTTTCCCCTCTTTCCTAGTGATATCTCCATGATATTATACTCCCCGGCCTCGGTGGTTGCTTTTTCAATGTCTAGGGGAGTTGTTTCTACCACTGCAACTGTTTCTCCACCCGACCCGATTCGAAGAGTATGAACCATCTAGGATTTTTTGGCCTTTGGTGGGTCTTGGGCCTAAGCCATCATCTCGGCCAAGGAGAGATGAGCTCTGGGAGTCGGCAGGGCTTTCCTTTTCTTGGTTTCTACTAACCACTATGGTGGTAGGGGTGGCTTATTAGCCAAAGTTTGTTCCTTGGGTTCTTCCCTGACATCTTGCTATTGTTCCTCTTCAGTGGTACAGGTCTCGCCTGGCTCCTTCCCTGCATCTTTTGATTCATTGGCAACATTTTCCCTGATGATGTTTGTTTCTTCTGCCCTGTCATCTGTATCTTTGGCTATGTCTTGGTCTTCGTTGGTCACCCTCAGGGTTTCTTCCTATTACTGTTCCTTTTGTTCCTCAGCCTCTATTGCTGGGATTTCCTCTTCCATTGGTACATCTTTTGGCAATGGGGGAGGTATCGGGCCAAGATTTAGTGTTTGGGCCACATTGATTACTTGCCCAAATGTCATTCTGGGGAGTGGCACTTGGAACACGGTGGCAGGGGTTACAGTTACTTCCAAAGGTCTAGTTCCTCCAGCGGATGCCTTTTGTTCACTTTGCCTTGGTTGATCCACTCCCGCGCCCTGTATCTCCAGGAGCTCAGAGGCGATCTCTTGTTCTATTTATTTCTCTTCCTCCATCTGTTCTTCCTGCTCCCGCATAGGTTCTTGTTCTAGAGCTTCTTCCTATGCTGGGACTTCAGCCTCTATTTGCTTGATGTCCCCCTATAAATTCTCAAACTCGTCGGTTGAAAAAACATCATCAAATTAATCCTATGGGGGAGGATTGGCTGGGACATCAGTAGGCTCTGGTTTCCTCTCCAGTTTCAGGGAGTCAGAGGAAAGGATCTCAACTTATGGGATCTGGGGCATCCCCAGCTCTGGCTCTGCCTTGGGCTTTTGGTTAAGCCTCTTCTTTCTCCTAGTGACTAAGGGTGGCCCCGCATCCCTTAGTACTGCTTGTTCTTCTGGATCTACCCCTGTTGCCTTAACCATCAAGGCCGCTAGGGAAGGGGAGGAGGGAGGACAAATTGGTCCGGTCATGAGTATCGGAGTAGCCAACCATGTGATTAAATTCTCTCTCATTTGTTGGGAGGCTGCCACTGATTGCTTTATTCACTCTTTTATGGGGATTTCTTGCACACTGGGAGTCTCCATCATTTCTTTTCCTTTATCTCCTCCTTGTGAAGAAGTCCTATCCCCCAGGGGTTTCTTTGGTATCAGCTGGGCAGCCCGGCGGATACTCCCAGGGCATACCTTCTTAAAGTAGGTGTGGCTGCATTCGACCACGTTGCGGGTGAACTCTTCAATAGTGGGCCCCTCCTAGGCATCCTAGTCCACTGGTGGGAGGGATAACTTATCAATCCCCTTTGCTTTGTACTGGGGATCTACTGTGGAGCCGGTGTCTGAGAAGTCTTCTGGAAATCTCTGGAGCTTCAATCTTTCCATCATCCCTGCGGTCATCCTAATGTAGTGCCGGCCTCAGACTTCCATGTCATCCTGGAAATCTTCCCAGAAGTCTTCTATGTTGTATTGGTGGGGCTTTGATGCCCGGGGAAGTGCCATCGCAATTTTGTCATGCGGATCAAAATGCTTCCGCGCTAAGTAAAATTCCACCAAGTTATAGCTTTTAAGTTCATTATCTGCTTCTTTGGCGGTTGTGTGTGTGTAAATGGGTACCTGTTGAAAATGACACAAACACTCAATAGGTCATTGTATTAGCTTGAAAGGTTAGTTAAAATGTTAGAAACCACTAATATCGGCCTATTGCCTTCTAACTAGGAGGAGTGTAATTAGTAACATATCAGCCCTCAGAATATGCTACAAATAAGTGATGAATACAACCTATCATGAAGGATTTGATTAGAATTTAAACTAAAAATGAGAAAAAGCATACAATCTAGCTTTAAAACATGAAATGAAAACAAAGAACTAACATGAGATAATAGATGAAATGTAAGTCTAGAGTGAATCTAACAGCATAACAATGTATTTATGATCTAATATGAAGGTTTATTTGCTCTCAAAACAGGCTTCTATTTATAGAAGAATGGGAGAGAGAGAGGGGGGACAAGGTTCATTTATAAATTTGGAGACTCATAAATGAATATGTAAGAGCCTTTAATGCCCAAGGCATTAA
>MU225366.1:1316370-1358028 GCA_018584345.1 Thuja plicata
ATGGGGTTTGGTACCTCCTTTTCTTTGAGATCATTCACATCAAAATTTTGGGGTAATTTAACACCCGTGGATGCTAAATGAAGAAAGTATTTTTCTCTGTCCTCTCCAATTATCCTTTCTAATAGTTCGTGGA
The DNA here is from genome assembly GCA_018584345.1 of Thuja plicata. NCBI lineage: Eukaryota > Viridiplantae > Streptophyta > Pinopsida > Cupressales > Cupressaceae > Thuja > Thuja plicata. The sequence goes on from MU225366.1 coordinate 1,316,504, forward strand.
TTCTTTTGCTTTGTTTGAGATTTTTGTATTCATCTTCAGGGATTTCTTCATCACTATCAGACCCAAAAGGATTATGTTCAAACCTGGGTCTTTCTTCCTCTTTCGAGCCTATGGATTGTACTTGTTTGCCATAACCCTCAAAGGCTTTACTCTAATCATTAGTGTTGCTACCCATTTGAGGTGAATCAAGATCAAACAGGGAATTGCGAGAAGTTTCTCCTTGAAAGTGTGATGTTTTAGGAGGCACTTTTGATTCTTTAGTCGTGTACTTGTTGTGTCTCATGTTAACCATGAAGTTTGTTTCTCAACTTCGTCAACGTGTCCCAATAGTACCAGCAAGGATTCCAGATCATTCAAGTGGGTGTGTCTAGGTAGAAGTAACTGTTTGTTTGTTTGGTGGATGTAAATGATTCTAGCGTCAGAGGGTTAGAATGCCCTGATAGTGAGCTGGGAACCAAGTTGTTGATAGAAAATGGGTAGACCACACGTATTGAACAGATCGTGAAAGATTGACTGAGCATGCAAGGTAGACGTTTCAAAAGTGTTTTGAAAATAACAGCAGGGAGACCAGGAGAGACAACAGGGACTAGCTAAAGAGAAAAAAGGGTACCTAAAACAACTGAGACCTCCTAGGAAAGACCACTAGAAATGCCCACTGCCCAGGATGCGAGCTCCCAGATACGAGCCTCTGACAGAACCAGATGCGATCCTGAACCCTGGATACGATTCTAGAACACTGAATGTGACTGGTTGCTTGACCAGATACGAGCTGATGCACCAGATATGACCCTGAATACAGGATACGACTCAGGAAATCCCTGATGCGATCTTATGATGGATTTTGTCAGTTTAGTTCATTTTGAGAAATTTTGCGTTTTGAGGAACGTGAACTTGTTTGTCTCCAAATTGCATCAAAGGGTATTTTGTTAGATGTAAAAGATGTTTGTACTCCAGGGTATGAAATTTATTGATTGTTACGAGGAGCTTATCTTTTTAATGATCTTTTTGACATATCAGACAATTTTGCATTGTTAAAAGGGGTGGATCCAAACACACATCTTTTTCCTATTCTCTAGGTGGAGGATGAAAATAGTTTTCTCGTTGACTTAGCTACACACTCAAATGCTAATTAGAATACAACCATCACCAAGAACGCAATGGCTCCAGTCATGATGTTGTATTAGCCGACTCCAAACGCAAGTGAGGGCATGATATGACGAGTGTCTTGGGACAATTACTTTTTGCCTCGCACAAATATTATCACCCTTTCGGGGATGAATCAGGAATTCTTTCAGTTGAATGTGTTGTAGATTATTGGGCAATCCGTTCAAAACTGTCCCCCATAGAATTTTACAAGGCAAAATTGAGGCATATAGCCCTATGAGTACCTGAATATATATAGTCTCGCAAGCAAGATTGAAGCAGCTCCGCACTATATATACCCTGATATGTTCAAGGAATGATGTCAAAATTCCAAGAACAAAACCAGTTCCATCTTCTGAGGCTTTGGCCTACAAGGAAGCAACTATTTATAGTAAGTTGGAAGGGTCGGCGTAAGACCTGTCCTCACTTGGGTCGTTCCCGGGAGATTTTTTTTCTCAACCGACAGACCCTCTACTGCTAAAAGAGATTGGTAACCAGGATTGGTGAGCTTAGGAGTTCTATATTTCTGATTCTTCGAGTGAAGAAGAGCATACTCTCCTATTCCATAACATTTTCTCCCCAAACACAATAAACAATGTTCTTTCCCCAAGCTATGTTGAGCTTGTCTTTAATGATTCCTATTTTAAAGAAGACAGCAAGGGAAAGTTTGCCTTGTTCATTTACCACATGAGTTTTAGTGATTTGTTTTGTTCAATTTCTGATCCCAAAAGTAATTATACAATGAAGCTTATTCAATTAAACCACATATTTAATGCTTTGCTTGTTCAATTACTTTCCCAAATTAAATTAAATGAGGTGTTTGTTTGTTCAATTATCCACAATTTTATCACAAGTGATAAGACAACGTCCGACTTTCCTCAAGAGGAAAAGAGCATAATATCTAGTTTCTTACCAAGTGGGAAGAAATGGTCTTAAGTTATGAAAACTGGGAAATAGAAGTCAAGACGAAAGGGGTTTGGGTATCTTGCGAAAACCACGTTAGTACTTTGCTCAATCCAAATCTATGAAACCTGTTAATATGTACCTGAAAACACTTGTCAGACTGCACAACATAGAAACACAACTAGTTGAACTTGTTAGGATTAGACAAATCAAAAGGTCAAGCTTCAAAACTAGATGCGATCCTAAATTTTTACCATATGCGATGCAGTATTCGGGATGCGAGCCTGCAATCATATTTGTGATTCTGTGTCCAATTTCTGAGTCTTTAAAAGGCCAAAAATTGTTAGAAAATGAGGCTAAAATCAAAATCGAGCCCCACGGTGGGCGCCAGAAATGTGTGTGTGTGTAAATGGGTACCTGTTGAAAATGACACAAACACTTAATAGGTCATTGCATTAGCTTGAAAGGTTAGTTAAAACGTTAGAAACCACTAATATCGGCCTATTGCCTTCTAACTAGGAGGAGTGTAATTAGTAACATATCAGCCCTCGGAACATGCTACAAATTAGTGACGAATACAACCTAGCATGAAGGATTTGATTAGAATTTAAACTAAAAATGAGAAAAAGCATACAATCTAGCTTTAAAACATGAAATGAAAACAAATAACTAGCATGGGATAATAGATGAAATGTAAGTCTAGAGTGAATCTAACAGCATAACAATGTATTTCTGATCTAAGATGAAGGCTTATTTGCTCTCAAAACAGGCTTCTATTTATAGAAGAATGGGAGAGAGAGATGGGGGACAAGGTTCATTTATGAATTTGGAGACTCATAAATGAATATGTAAGAGCCTTTAATGCCCAAGGCATTAATAAGGCATGGGAGAGACATGGGCTTAAGGTCTTCATATTAATGAAGGCATTAATGAAAGCCTTAAAGAGGGAAGGGAGGATGTAAGATAATATGGACTTTAAGAAAGTCCAGCTTGAGAAAGTAGACTTTCTCAAGTGGGTGGAGTTGCTAAGTATTCCTTAATGGAATGTGACAACATTAGGAGGTGGTTTAGAGAAGAATTTAGGATTAGGATTAGATTAGCGTGGGTGAATGGGTTGAGAAGGGTTAGAACTTAGGGTAGAAGTGGTTGAGATGGGTTAGGTTGGGGTTGAAGATAAGGATTTATTTAATTCCTTTATAATTAAATACTATAGCCATGTTTGATTTTGATTTGATTTGATTGGTTGAAATTGATTTGAATTGTATGGCTATAATAGTTAATATAAATCAGTGACAAAAATCACCTAGGATATTAAATTGATTAAAAGAATTATACCAAGAAGTAACAAGGTCGTTTGGACATAAATCAAGGGTATGATCACACTTAGGGAAAATAGGGTCTGTAGTTGCGACATACCAAATTTAGGTGGTTACAGTGGCGGCCAGACTGCATGAATAATTCTCACAAGTGATTGGGAATAGAATATTTGTTACCTTCTTCAAGGCATAGAATGCATGTAGCTCCATTATCTGCCTGCAATATTCCAAAATAATTATCTTGTTCCCACAATGCTTGGGTAAAAAGTAGGGTTTCCCAGAGAAGCCGGTTACCCTTATGTATGTATGCTATTGAAACTATATATAATAATGGCCATAGCTCCAAACCAAATCCATCACCTCTGTAGATAGGTGGTATCCTGCATCCCAGGTGGGTGTGAGCAAGTTGTAGTAAATGAAGGCATCGTTTACCCGACAAAAACTAGGGAAGCTGGCCTCCCATTAAATCTGTGGAAAATGGTCCCAAGAGGCCTTCTGACTGGGAGCTATCCTGAGTATGCCGTCGGTGAGTAGCCCATTGGTGCGGGGTCGCTATTGTGCCAGGGCCTAGAGAACATAAGAAGTCATATAAAACTTCTTCTTCTGGACTATCTAAAGGAACTAGGAATCTACATGGTTTGAAATTATGGCGGCCCAGTCAAAATGTTCCCCGCCCATGCTGATACCAAGCAGAAAGTAATACATCCACCCAGAGAATTCTTAGGCATGCTGTTTCCCGAGGACCCGGCATAATGCTATCATCCCCATCTGGATGCTTTCTTTAAATTTGGACCTGGGGCTTTCTATCTTCATCCTCTTGGGATCCCTCTTTGGGGTCTTGAGCCAATGATTATTCATATATATACGGGCCACTTCCTCCAACTGCTTAAACTGTGCCAAGGCATCTGATTTGGTAAGTACAGCTAGCCTGTCAAATTGAGGAATCCCCAACCCCATCTGAAAAGTTGCGGCATCAAAAAACACTATAGGGGTGGGATACCTGGTTGGCTCTGGGGCTGTGAGCATAATAGCCTGAATAGATGTATTGTAGTGCATTGTAAGTGTAAGAATAAGCTTTGGTGACTGCACTGAGCACGAGAAGGAAGCTGTCTTGAGAATCCTAGAATTCCCAATTTTAATGGCCAATGGATCCCCAGCCTGCCGTTGAATGTACATCATTTTCACCAAGGCCTGCATCTCGGGCCATGTCCTGACGCTGGTGTCGGTAATGAGCTGGAATTTGGACTCAATCTTTGAGCCCATGATAATGCTGTCCTTTACTTATTTCATGCTCATGGGCAGTTTCTCCAGAGCTTTCTCCACTTTGGACCTAACAGCTACCCTGGTAACCGCCGTAGAAGGAAGTTCCAGATTCCTGGGTGGTGAAGATGCGAAAGCTTCAGACATGTTTGAAAGTATGTTGTTTCAGAGACCTACAAGGCAAGGTGAATGTCAGAATGTATAGATAAATAAAAACTCTGGGGTCCAGAGATCTTACCATCGTGGCGCTCGCTTTCTCTGTAAAGTTAGCTTAGTTCAAAAACCCTGGAAAGTATATATATATTTTTCAAACTTAGAAATTTAACCAATATCTGGGCCCGGGGGTCTCATCATATTTAGTAAAAGCAAGACATTGGTTGGCTGATGGCAAGAGACCTAGAGTCTGGAAAACTGACCGTTGGAAGGTGGCGAAAAAAGAGAGCCATCAAACCCACATGGACACCACGTGGGTAGGCAATAAATGGAAGTTATAGTGATGGCGGTGGAGCCAACTGTCCAAATGTGTGAAAAGAAAATGCCACTTGGACAAGTTTAAATGTGTGCATGGGTCATAAATGAAGGACAGGCTAGTTTACGGAGGAGAGAGAAAACCACCTGGTTGAAACTGGTTGAGAGCCGAGTTTCAACCAGGTGGTATTCTGTACAGAGCGAGCTCGCAAGTTAGGAACAGGAAATGAATGTAGCACGATGAGCTCGATAGGCTACCAAACACATATACATAGAATATACACCTAACCTAAGAAAATTTGAAAGACATATACATGACAAATGGAGGGATATAATACAATATACACCAAAAAAAAAAAATGCACAGAATGTAGAGTGGCTACTTACAAAACTAGAGAATGTACAAAACATTTACAACTTTTACATTATCCTACAAACTACACTACATCTGCATAGAGGGCAGACAACCCTCTGGCAGAGCCAACCCACCAATGGGTGGCGAACCAGAATGAAACGCAACACAAAACAGAAACACAAGACAACACAAAAAATTAGACAAACCAAAAAGTAGGAAAATAAAGAGGAAAGAAGGCACCAACCTGAAAACAAAGGAGGGAAAGGAAAGGAACTCATGCCACAAATTATTTGCAACAACCTCTACCATCAAAAAATCATGACTTACCACCACAAACCACCCACAATTGTTCAGAATAGCTCAGAATGGTTCACACTGGACTCTCACTAAATCATTGTAAAATCACTCTGAAATTGCTCAAATTGCTTAAGTGTTTTAATCGCGGTAATTGTAAAAATGATAGGTAATTTCTATTTATACCCATGGTAAAATCAAGTTACCTTTCCTTTCACAAACTCCAGATAGATAGACCTCTGGACTCTAGGCCCAGAGATTCCACGCAACCATATCTTCTTACGGAAAGAAGACATCATGGTGAAGAATCCTGGAGTCTAGAATCCAGCTCCCGACAAAGGATGACCAACTCCAGGACCGGGTCCTAGAGACACGAGAGATAAAAACAAAAACAAAAAACAACACCGCGGGGAAGAAAACCCAGGGGAAGGAAAACAAAGAAAATAAAGGAAAAAGAGAAGGCAAGGGCCAAAAGTAGAAAGAAAAAAAGGGGGACCCAACATTTTGCACACAAAATGTAGGGACAGGGATGCAGGGCATAACAAATGGTGACTATCTGGGATGAATGCCTTAGCGCATTTGAGAACTACAGAATCTTTGGTTAGCAAAACTAGAACAAATCATTATCTCGGAGCATCTTACCTGCAAGGATTAACCTCCGAGAAAATCCGGCCATACGCGATTTAATCCATGATCTTTTCATTAGTGGTGAGGTGTGTGCTTTGGAAGGAAATCAAGATGATGACCTCTGGGAGAAGCAAAGAAGAGGCACTAAGTAGATCAAACCCCGAATTCCTCAGATTTTCTCATTTCTCCTGGAGACTAGAGTTTTGTCCCATTTCATTTTCTTGTTATTTTGTATATTTCTGGGTGGGAGGGCAGTACTTCTTTCACCATCAAGCTTAAGCTTAGATAATTTTAATGGTGGTACTTATTTCACCCTTTCACCTATTTTTATGTACTGAATGGGGAGAAAAACTCCAGACACGGGGAGAATCTTTTACAGGTTCAAACTTGTGTCAACCAACTTAGTGCAACCGATCTACCCTCGATGTGTCCGATTACTTGTCCCTCATTTTTGTTTCACTAATTGCCAGACTTCTGGGGATAAACTCGATGAAGATCACTTAGTGTACCACCAAACTTGCAAAATAACTCTGGAGACCGGACCGATTCCATCATGCTAACAATAGATTCTTAAGTTCACCATGCTGAAGACAATATCCCAGAGACTAGATGTTATGCAAAGCATTCTAGCCCTTACAAAAGGGAGAGCAAAACATCGAAACCCGAGAAGAAGACAAGAAAAGTGAAAACAACCAAGGAAAAAGGGCGATCCTGGAGGATGGCCAACAAGGCTATTTACAAAGCAAGGTACCTCCCAACAAGGCACCAAAAAAGGGATATTTACAAGCCATAAAATTTAGATAGAGTACAATTTTGGGTGAATCAGCTTTATTCAAAATAATGTTTGAGAAATCGTCCATTGACGGGCACTGGGACAAGTTCTCTAGTCATGGTGTTAAGGTAGTAGGTATTTTCCCCGCAGATCTCTAAGATTAGATATGGCCCGAGCCAGAGCCATTGGAACTTGGTGTGCTTGCCTTTCTTCTCCCGGGCCTTTTCCCACAGCAGGACCAAGTCTGAAATCTGAAAAGCCTTGTATTGGGCTCTGCAATCAAACCACCTCTTTACCACTACTTGATGACACGCAAAATGTTTAAGGGCTGCATCTCATTGTTCTTCCATCTGCACTAGGTTTAGGAGCTGAACCTCTACGATACTATCCTGGTTGCTGAATTCCTACATAAACCGCAAAATAGGGATTTGTAAGTTGATTGGGAATAATGGGTTCTGGCCATAAACCAAATGAAATGGGGACATTCCCAGGGTGGCCTTAATTCAAATGTGATCTACCCAGAGGGTGAATCTCAACTTTTGGTGCCAATCCCAGGGATTCTGTTCTAGCAGGTGTTTGATCACTTCAAGAAGATTTTTATTTGTAGATTCAGCAACACCGTTCCCCTGGGGGTAATAGTTGCTGGAAAACTTCAGAGTGATCTTCCAATTGTAGGTCCACTCAAGAAATTGTGCTGAAGAAAATTTCAGACCATTGTCACATACTAAAGAAAAGGGCATTCCAAATCTTGTGACGATGTTTTCTTCTAGGAATTTAATAACTACATCTGCCGTGTTATTTTTATAGGGTATAGCTTCAGACCACCGGGTGCAGTAATCGGTTGCAGTCAGGATGTACCGGTAGTTGTCAGATGAGTTGGGGTTGATTTCCTCGATGAAGTCAAATTCCCATTGGGCGAAGGGCCTAGCCTTGAATACTATTTGTAAAGGCATGGCCGGGTTACGCTCATGATGTGCCGTGGTTTGGCAAGTGTGGCATCTTTGAATGTGAGTATAAACATCTTTAAATATACAGGGCCAATAATATCTAGCCCAGAGGATCTGATGGGTGGTGGTGTCAGCTAAGCCATGCCCAGTTCCAAACTGCCTGTGGAATTCATCGATCATCTTCATAGCTTGGTCTCTTTCAATGCATCGAAGGTACACTCCCTCATAGTTTCTATGGTAAAGTGCAGAGTTTTTGATCATAAAGTGAGAACTTTCCATCCACAAAGCATGGCGTTTCTTGGGGGTAACCCCTTTGAGCATTTTTTGTGTAACAACAAGTATACCAGATCAGCATACCAAGGGTCTCGAGTGATAGACTCCACTGTGTAAGTTTGACATTCTAGGTGGGGAGTCTCCTCTGCCATCGCTCGGCTTAGTCCCTGGCATCAGACTATCTTCATGGGTTGCATTTCCAAGTTGTACTCCTAGAGGATGGCCATCCATTTCCCCCATCTTTCACCTAATTTTCTCTGCATTAGCAGAGATTTCACAGCTTGGTCCGGGATGATAGCATGCACCTTGCTCCAGAGAATATAATGCCATAATTTCTTTACGGCGCAAACAAGAGCAAAGGCTTGATTTTCCAATGGTGAATACCAAACCTCAACATTTTTTAAGGGGGAGCTCATGAAAGCTATGGGTCATTCTTTCCCTTTGACCTTTTGAGTTAATACTATCACGGCAGAATGCAGTAAAGCAAAGGAATAAATGTAAAACAAGAAGGAGTTGTCTAGACTAGCCAGGACAGGTGCCTCCACTATTGTTTGTTTGATCTGGGTGAATGCCTACTTTTCTTCAAGACTCCACTAAATTTTGGTATCCTTTTTTATCATTTCATTGAGTGGTTTGACTATCTTGACAAATCAAGTGATGAACCGCCAGACAAAGTTGATCTTTTTGAAGAAGGATCGCATCTCTTTCTTACTGCTGGGCATTTGTAAATTTAGTAGCACTTCAAATCTCTCAGGGTCAATGGATATACCCTTCTCGGAGACAATATGCCTAAGAAACTTCCCTTCAGTGACCCCAAATATGCGTTTCTTGGGGTTGAGGGATATTCCATACTGGTGACATCTCTCGCAGACCTGAGCGAGGTGGGCGGAGTGTTCATGCCTATCCCAGGAAAAGATGGTCAAATCATCCATGTAGATGATTATACACTGATTCAGGAGGCCCTTGAACACAATTTTCATGGCCTTTTGAAATGTGGCCCCTGCATTAATCAAGTCAAAGGGCATTCTCCTGTATGCAAACGTTCCCCACTTGGTGGTGAACACTATTTTCTCTCTATCTTTGTACTTAACCATGACTTGGTTATATCCGGAGTACCCATCCAACAAGGACATCATTTGGGATCCATTCACTATCTACAAGACCTCATCCAATGAGGGGAGAGGATGGTTATCCTTCTTGGAGGCTCTATTCAAATTTTAGAAATCCACGCAAAGGTGAATTTCACTGCTCTTCTTTCTAACAGGGACTAGATTGGCAACCCACGTAGTGTGTCGGATTGGAAAGATTATCTGAGCTAACAGCAATTTCTCCACCTCCTAATGAATCAGAGGCTCAATCAGTGGGTTGACTGGTCATTGCTTTTGTTGAAAAGGCTTAGCATCAGGTTTCAGGGGAATGGTATGAGTCATAATGGATGTGTCATATGTTTTTAAATCCTCATATCCCCATGCAATCACGTCTATGTATTCTCAGAGAACCACAAGAATCTTCTCCTTCTCCTCAGGGGAGCAGGAGGTGCCAATGTGTATCATCTTTTCTACACTTGGATGGCCGATGTTTACTTTCTCAAATTTTCCTCCCTCAAAGGAGGATGACATCTTTTCCTAGCCCCGAGGGTCTGAGTCAAAGATTTGTTCAAGTGTAACCATCCACTTCAGGATGGTGTTAGTGGGTAGGTCCATGATCCCATCATCTTCATCACCCTGTCCAATATCATCATGGTCTTGTTTCTCCATTATCTGGTCCTCAAAGACACCAACATTGGCCATAAATGCCAGGATATGTTGATTGTCCTCAAAAACCTGAAAGTGGGTGACATTATCTGGAATAGACAGGGTGGGGATCACCTCAACCAAAAATCTCCAGAGTCATGAGCCAGCCATGGGCTCAAGTGTGCTGGCAGAAATGGTGAGGGCATTTAGGACATAATTCCATCACCAGGGAATAAGATCAATGCCAAAGACATCGAAATATTCAATAAGGCTCCATACCTGATTGCAGTATGCAGCCAGTCTTTTGTTGTGACATGTATATTGACTCCAGAACTGTTTGAAAATCTACTCTGAATCCCCTAGAGCTTGGAGGTGGGTGATCCCTTTCCTTAATGCAAATAGGAGTCCTAGAACCAAAGCCTCGTACTCCGTAACATTGTTTGTGCAGTTGAACTACATCTTGTAGGATGCGAGGAAGGATTTTTCTTGCGGGTTGATTAATTCTACTCTGGCCCAATAGCCTTGTTTGGACTGGGACCCGTCGAAATTTAGGGTCCACAAATTGTTATTTGCAGTCTGGAGCTGGGGAGAGGGAGTAGCCTTTGGGTTGCTTTCGGGAGACTTGGGAGTAGCTTCCTCTTGCACTATTGGTCCATGGGTGAGGTTTACTTTTGGAGGGGTTTGAAGTTGAGATCCCCGGGGAGATGGCATAGAAGAAGTTCTTCCAATAGGAATACTAAGCTTTAGGGAATCAATTATGCATTCTCTATTCTAGAAGGCGTCGATGTGCTGGGTAGCGAAGGAAAGGCAAAGTTCACACTCTAGCTCTAAATGTTTCTAATAGTGTACCCGACACCAAGTACTGGACAAGAATGTAATGGGGGTCGCTGTGGCACCCTGATAGTCTACCTCAACCCTCAACTTTTCTTCTAGGTCCTGGGTTCTCTGTAGAACTATGGGATCCTCCCCGGGGGTGAAATCAAATGTTAAGATTTCGAAGGGTTGGTACGCCCTGGGGGAAGTCTCAAAGAAGAAGACCTCACTAACCCTCCCAACTTTGGTAAGGCCCTACTTCATCCGGGGCTCACTTTCAACCCAGATTTTGTTTGATTCTCCTTCCTAGGGGAGCCATAAATGGGAGAAGTCTGTCAAAAAGTATCCGTTCAAAGACTTAGACCAATTATGACTTAATAACATCCCATAGGTCTCTGGGATGTCCACCAATTGAATGTCAATTATGTTGGCTATCCTGGGGTCCCAGATGAGTTGTATCTGGACATTCTTTAATTCCCCCACCATTTTCATGGCAGTTTTATCCAATTGAATTACTGAGCCATTAGAGGGGGTGGGACGAAATCTAAGCTTATAGCATATGGATAAGGGCATAATGTTTCCCAAATCTTCAGAGTCTACTAGGCAGTTGTGTATGTTTTTGCCTTGGATATTTAGGCCTAGTAGGAAGGGAGGATCTTCATTGTTCCCCCGGAAGATAGTCGCGTTGGCGTCGTCAAAAGAGATAGTCTTGGGTGGGTGAATGACAACTTCTGGGTTTCCCAAGAGCTTCAGAAGAGACTTCTTCTACTCAGGACAATTTAGGAAAACCTCCATCAAGGTCATGGAGGTGGTAGTTTGTTCTAATGCCTTTGTGATATCAAATCTTCCTACTGGGAATTGGTGGCTTCCCTAGGCTATGTCTTTCGCTTGGTTAGAGCTAAAACCTTTTAGAGGGGCAGGCTGATCAGTCATATTATTCTGAGGATTGTCCTTGGTAGGAGGTGTTGGCATATAGATTGGTCCTTTACCAGCCTGTCTCTGAGTATTGTATGGAGTCCGCGGGTTGGTGAAGGCATTGGCCTCAAAGGCCGGAATCGATTCATCAAAGAATCCCTACAATTTAGATTCTTCTTCATCTTTTTTGGAGGATCCAAAGAAGATGGTCTCATAGGTGAATGCACTGTGGGTTGATTCTTTAATAGGAGGCTCTGGGGGAGTAGCATCATGCGATTGTTGTCTATCCAGTTGGGAGATCATAATGACCTTCTCCAGCGTGGCATAGTTAACCTCGTTGTGGGAGCTGTGTCGTGCAATCTACACCAATTGGTCATGGGATGGAAGTCTATGACTGGTGTGAAATGTGATGGTCTAGCGCCATTTTGGTTGGCATTTTGGTTTGGAGGTGGGCCTCTGGTGTTCGCATTATTTTTCCATTGCTGTTGATTGGGCCGAGGCCCATTGTTGAAGTTTCTTCCCTTGACATTGTTGTTTCGTTGGCCGGAGAAAATATTCCCTCTCTGGGAATTAGAATTCTAGGGTGCATAGGAAAGGCAACCATCATAATGTATAGATAAATAAAAAATTTGGGGTCTGGAGATCTTACCATCGTGGCGCTCGCTTTCCCTAAAAAGTTAGCTTAGTTCAAAAACCCCGGTAAGTATATATATATATTTTGCAAACTTAGAAATTTAACCAATATCTGGGCCTGGGGGTCTCATCATATTTAGTAAAAGCAAGACATGGGTTGGGTGATGGAAAGAGACCCAAATTATGGAAAACTAACCATTGGAAGGTGTGCACAAAAAGTGAGCTGTCAGACCCATGTGGACGCCACATGGGTAGGCAATAAATGGAAGTTATAGCGACAACGGTAGAGCCAACTGTCTGAATGCACAAAAAGAAAAGGCCGCTTAGACAAGTTTAAATGCATGCATGGGTCATAAATGAAGGATAGGCTAGTTTACAGAGGAGAGAGAAAACCACCTGGTTGAAACTGGTCGAGAGCTGAGTTTCAACCAGGCGGTATTCTGCATAGAGTGAGCTTGCAAGTTAGGAATAGGAAATGAATGCAGCACGACGAGCTCGAAAGGCTACCAAACACATATACATAGAATATACACCTAACCTAAGAAAATATTAAAGACATATACATGACAAATGAAGGAATATACAATAATATACACCAAAAAACAAATATGCACAGAATGCAAAGCGACTACTTATAAAACCAAAGAATGTAAAAAACATTTACAACTTTTACATTATCCTACAGACTACACTACATCTGCACAGAGGGAAAACAACCCTCTGGCAGAGTTGACCCACCAATGGGCAGTGAACCAGAATGAAACGCAACACAAAATAGAAACGCAAGACAACACAAAAAACCAGACAAACTAAAAAGTAGGAAAATAGAGAGGAAAGCAGGCACCAACCTGAAAACAAAGGAGGGCAAGGAAAGGAACTCATGTTGAAAATTCTCTACAATAGCCTCTACCATCAAAAGATCACCACTTACCACCACAAACCACCCACAACTATTCAGAATAGCTCAGAAAGGTTCGCATTGGACTCTCGCTAAATCGCTGTAAAATCGCTCTGAAATCAATCAAATTGCTTAAGTGTTTTAATCGTGGTAATTGTGAAAATGACAAGTAATTTCTATTTATACCCACGGTAAAATCAAGTTACATTTGCTTCCACAAAATATGGACAGATAGACCTCTGGACTCCAGGCCCAGAGATTCCACGCAACCATATCTTCTTACAGAAAGAAGACATCATGGCGAAGAATCCCGGAGTCCAGAATCTTGCTCCCAACAAAGGATGACCAACTCCAGGACTGGGTCCCAGAGACATGAGAGATGAAAATAAAAAACAAAAAACAACACCGTGGGGAAGAAAACCTCGGGGAAGGAAAACAAAGAAAACAAAGGAAAAAAGACAAGGCAAGGGCCAAAAGTAGAAAGCAAAAAAGGGGGACCCAACATTTTGCACACAAAATGTAGGGACAGGGATGCAGGGCATAGCACACATTCCTCCATTTACTCCTATACCTATTGTAATAGAAACTCAAGCTAGTTCAAGCAATGAGGAATCAAAAGCAAGCCCTTCCCAAGAACTACAAGAAATGAGAACTAGTCAGTAAGAAATCAAGATTATATTATAGACCTTTGGTAATGAGTTGACCAATATGAAAAGGCAAAATCAGGAGGTTAGACCACCTTTTCAAAGACAAAATCAAGGTTTCAATCAACAATATCAAGGGTAGGGACAATCCTATCAACAAAAAAAACCACCATACCAAGGTCAGAGGAAAAATTCATATCAAAGGTCATTTTAGCCTTACAACCCATCGCCTCTTAATTTTGCCAATCTAGTTTGAGATATGGTCCCAACACAAAACAACCTAGCAGCTAAAAATGAATGATGTTTTCGCTGTAATCAGCCTCATAGTCAGGCTACATGTTTGAATTGGTTGGTGAATCAAATACTCATGGTTCAAAATGCATCAAGCACACATTTGGATGCATCTGCTAGTGGATCAGTGCCACAAAAAGATGCACAACCTAATGAGACTACATTGTTTTATTGGAAAGGAGAAGATTTTAGTGGTGTGAATGTTGAACCTTCAATTACAGCTAATACTCGATCCAAAATAAGAGCTCTAAACATGGAGAAAATAAAAGAGAAAGGAAAGAATGTCACATCTGTAGAATCATCACATACACCAGCTATTGACATACTGAAAATACCTCCCATAATTCCAATCAAGGGGGGCCAATCTCCCAAAGATGTAGAGCCCACAATAGTGAAAGCACACCAGAAGATACATACAACAATACCATTCAATATTGTGGACAATATGAAGAAAATGAATGTGACAATGACCATGTGGGATTCCTTGGCTATCCCAGAACAACCTGAGATCTTGAAGAAGACAATTTTTGATGAAGCAATCCCACAACAACCTACTAATGTTGTTTGCAGGACGGTGTTGGTTAATGATGATCAAGAAAAGAAAGTTCAAAGAAACAACACCAAGGAAAATGCTGATCAAGGTAAGAACATAAAACCACCTCCCTTTTATGTATCATTTATAATTGGAAATTTCCTGGTACACAATTGTATGGTAGACAGTGGAGCCACAAGCTCAGTCATGCCTAAGAAAATAGTTGACTAGATAGGGCTAAAATATGAACCATTTCAAAAAAGAGTGACACAGCTTGATGGTTCATCAGTAAACACAATAGGTGTGGTCAAAGATGCAAGCGTAATCCTTCATGCTAGTCCTAACTTCTCTATCCTTCTAGAAATATATATCATAGATCTCCCTCCTCTTTTTTCCTTATGTCTATCAAGGGAATTCACAACCAAGATAGGAGGATACCTTTCTTCTAATTGGTATCATATGCTTTTTCATACTAGATATGGAACCAAGGTGAATATCAAATCTGAGTCATTAGCAACACACCATACATAGCCTTATGTGTCTAATTTCTTCAATGAAAGCTGCCTTGCATTTGATAATAATGATATTCTAGTCATCAAGGAAACATATACCCAGATAGAGAACATTCCAGATATCTACCTGGATGAGTGGGGAGAAGGAAATAATTTAGAGGCTCAGGATGATGTTGTCTCGGATGCCAATTTGGGGAGCTACATGCTCCAAGAAGATGGTCTCACAATGCCAAATATTTTCAAGGCAACCAGTGAAACATAAGAAGAAGAGAGAAATGAAGTTTGGGAGTTTTTCTTTGATGATGCTAGAAAAAAACATGGTTCTAGTGGTGGCACAATGATTGTCTCTCCTAAAGGTGAGAAATACTTTGCAACTTTTAGATTTAGTTTCTCTTGTACACGCAATACTGCTGAGTATGAAAGTTAGATTAATGGACTAGATTGGGCCAGGAAAAGAGGTATTAAGGATTTGAAGGTTCATGGTGATAGTGAATTAATTGTTATCCATGTAAAGGGGATAAGTGCAACTAAAAATGATACTATGAAAGCTTACAAGCATAGGGTGTGGGATGCAATTGAGAATTTTCATGCTTTTAATATAATTGCAATTCCTAGGGAGCTGAACCAACATGAATATAGGTTAGCTACTATTAGATATAAATTTGATATCCCTAATAAAATTTCAGTAAAAAGTGGTCAAAAAAATGTTAAGATTATTGTTAGGTCTTCCATTCCTGATAATGATGTTAATTGGCAAGTGTTTAAAAGTGATGAGAAAATTATACAGTTTTTGCTTGAAGAGGACATTTTTTTAGTACATAATCAAGATAGGTTGAAGAAAAATTATGATGATCAAGTGGTGTAGCTCAAGTCCAATAAGTTTCGTAAAGGTCTTGTAACCTTAGAATAAATATTCAACACAGATGATCAAGCCAGAAAGAACAAAACTAGCTTGCTAGTTCAACAAGAGCATTACACTAATTTGGAGCTTGAATGAGGTAAAAGTATAAAATTTGGAAAGATAAGCGCAAATTCAAAAAATTAGTATTACATCCAATTGTTTCAAGAATTCTGTGATGTTTTTTCTTTGCAATATGAAGATCTGAAAGGTTTTGATCCAGTAATTGCTCAACATACTATAGAACTGGAGATTAATGCTAAACTAGTTAGGCAAAAGAAAAGCCCTACTAACCCAAAGCTAGAGACACTCATGCATCATATATCTCATCAAGCATACTATTTGGGTGTCTAACCTTGTTTCTATAAGAAAAAAGAATGGAGAATTGAGGCTGTGTGTTGACTTTAGGGACCTAAATAGGGGTTCCTTGAAATATCGCCACCCTTTTCCATCCATGGAACAAATTATGCAGTGTGTCTTTGGTTCTAAATGTTTATCATTACTAAATGGTTATTCAAGATATAATCAGATCTTAGTTAATGAAGAAGATCAATTTAAGACTACATTCACAACCAAATGGAGAACCATGACCTATCAAAAGATGCCTTTTGGTTTATCAAATGCAGGTGCAACTTTTCAAAAGGCTATGTACATGGCTTTTAAAAGCCTCATGTATAAGTTTGTGCTAGTGTACTTGGATGACATTATTGTCTAATATAAGCATGCAACTGATCATATTAAGAACTTAATAAAAATATTTGAAAGGTGTAGGGAATTTGGAATCTCTCTAAACCCCAAGAAGTGTGTGTTTGCAGTGCATGAAGGTAAACTATTGGGCTATATTGTTTCCAAGAAAGGTGTCACAGTGGATCCTGAAAGGATTGCATCCATTTTAGAGCTACCCTTACCACCCCATAAGAAGATTCTACAATGCTTTATGGGTAGAATTAACTTTGTTAGGTGTTTCTTGCCTAACATTGCAGATATTTTGAAACCTCTAATGAATATGTTGAAGAAGAATATAGTTTTTGGTTGGAGCCAAGAGGGGAAGATTAGTTTCCAAGCCATAAAGGAGGCTTCAACAGAGGGTCCTAACTCACTGAATCCTAATTTTGGAAAAGATTTCATTCTATATGCTTATGGGGGCTCTGAGGTCATCTCTGCAATGATAACTCAACAAAACTCAGAAAGATTAGAGCAGCCCATTGATTTCTTTAGCAAAGGCTTAGAGGAATATGAACAAAGATATTCTTTTGTAGAAAAATATGTTCTTGCTATTGTGAAAATCCTCAAGAAGTTCAGGCACTTGTTGACCCATTGTAAGGTACATCTAAGAGTCACTCATCCAAGTGTCAAAGAGTTCTTTCTTAGTAAGGACTTAAACAAAAAGAGGGCTGGTTGGATAACTAGGGTCATGTAATATGATGTAGACATACAAGTTACCAAGCTATTCAGAGGAAAGGGGTCTTTGTGAATAGATGACTGATGATGAAGCTTCAAAGGATCAAGACCAAATAGATTCATCCCTAGTTATACATGCAACAAAGGATCATGATAGGGCAACAAGTTGGTTGCGAAATATGGTTCATTTTTTGAAAATAAGTGAGTGCCCTACAGGCTTGGATTCAGCAAGGAGAAGGTATTATAGGCTGCAGTATATCCCTTTTGTGCTAATAAATGATGCTCTTTTAAGAAAAGATCATAGTGGTGTCCTTCTTAGGTGCATTGATTCAAAGCATATAGCAGATGTTTTATATGAGTTTCATGATGGACCTTCTGGAGGTCATTTCTCTCCAAGGACCACTGCTTTCAAAATCATGAGGTCTGGATATTATTGGCCATCTATTTTTAGGGACAGCCATGTCTATGTGAGGAAGTGCATGAAATGTGCCACTTTTACAGGAAAAGAAAGGCTTCCATCTCTACCTCTGCAGCCAATCAAGACAGAGAAACCATTTGTGAAATAGGGAATTAACTTCATAGGCTTAATTACCCCTTCATCTAGTGCTGGACAAAAATCGATAATCACTACAACTAATTATTTCAATCATTGGACAGAGGCCACTGCATTGAAGGAGGCTAATGAGACTGTTGTCTTAAAATTTTATGATGACATCATTCACAGGTTTGGGATTCCTGATTCTATAATATCTCATAATGCACTTGCTTTCACAGGATTGAAGGTCACTGAATGGGCATTTAGACATGGTATTTGTCTCAGTAATAGTTCAAATTATTACCCTCAGGGTAATGGGTTGGCCGAGTCCATGAATAAGAATTTTATCAGAATAATCAAATGGACTTTACAAGATAATCAAAGAGATTGGCACTCCAAGTTGAAGTCTTCCCTATGGATGGACATGATTAATCCCAAAAGGATAATTGGGAACTCTCCCTACATGCTAGCTTATGGTAAAGAGGCTAATCTATCTATTTCAACTGAGTTATCTAATTTAGACCTTTCTACCCAACTTGTTCTCTTTGAAAAGGGAGATCCTTTGCAGGTATGTTATGCTCAACTTATGGAGTTGGAAGAGGATATATACAAAGCTATGCAAACTATGGAGATTCAACAAATGCAAACCCAGAGAATTTTTGACAAAAGAACAAGGTCAAGGAACTTTAATGTTGGAGACATAGTCCTCAAGTGGGATGAATTCAAGAGGGCATACTAAATTTGATTCATTTTGGGGAGGCCCATTTGTGATCATAGAATTTAAGGAGCATAATGATTTTTATCTCTCAAAACTTGAAGTTTTTCACCTTAAACCTTGTTTTGAGGTTTTTCCTACCCTGTAAATAGTTTGTTTTTGCTACTTGTGCTCTGCTTTACAGTTTTAGTTTTCCTGTTTTCCTCTATGTGTTGTTGCATAATCAGTTGCTATTGTTTTTGGGTCTTTTCCTTGTTTTTGGTTTTTTTTCTCCTCGTTCAACCTCCTACTTCCCAGGTTTCTCTTTTGTGTTTCTTTCAAACTCCTTGCCCAATGGAATTTCAAAGGCCACTGGTTTTTGTATGTCTAGCAGGCAGACATTCAGTAGAAATTGCCAAATCTTACCAAAAATTTCCTATCCTATGCGCTTTTGCATTACAAGTGGAGTAAATGTGGCTCCCATAAGGGTTGAGCCCAACTTGTATGAGATTTGTCCATGGTTCTAAGATCCTTTTCCTATTTCAGCAATGTTTCTAGGCCTATTCTTGAAACCCTTGTGTCATTTTGGGGAGGCTCATTTGTGATCACATAATGTAAGGAGCATAATGCTTTTCATTTCTCAACACTTGAAGGAGAAATCTTGTCAATATAAGTCAATGGTTTTCACCTGAAACCTTATTTTGAGGTTTTTCTGGCCCTATAAATAGTTTTTTTTGCTGCTTGTGCTCTTCTTTTCAGTTTTTGTTTTCCTGTTTTCCTCTAAGTATTGTTGCACAGTCAGTTGTTGTTTTTGGGTCTTTTCCTTGTTTTTGGTTTGTTTTCTTCTTTTTGTTTTTCTCCTTGTTCAACCCCCCTTCTTCCCAGGTTTCTCTTTTGTGTTTCTTGCAAACTCCTTGCCCAATGAAATTTCAAAGGCCACTGGTTTTTTGTATGTCTAGCAGGTAGACATTCAACATAAATCGCCAAAATGTTACCCAAAATTTTCTATCCTATTCTCTTTTGGCTTACAAGTGGAGTAAATGTGGCTCCCATAAGGTTTGAGCCCAACTTGTATGAGATCTGTCCATGGTTCTGAGATCCTTGTCCTGTTTCAACAATGTTTCTAAGCCTAGTCTTGAAACCCTTATGTCATTTTTTTAGAGCAAAACCCTTAAAACAATAACTCTTTGTGGCTTGTTATAATTTTAAGTTACCTTTTCATTCCACTTAAGTCTTATTAGCCATATGCCATTTTATCCTAATCTCGCAATTGAGATGGAATATTCCTAATGGTCTGGAGACTTGGCACAACAAGTTATCTCTTAATCTCATAATGGAAGGGAATATGCCTTATTCATCTGGAGATCTGGAAAAGAAAGGTTATTTTATTGGTGGTTAGTGAATTGCATTCAACAATCTGGTGACAAAGGTAGACTTGGATTTTTATTCTTATCTTTTGATCTCGTAATGTAGCAGTTAAGTCTCAGAAAATCTAGAGATCAAGCGCAGACCGTTGATGTAGATTAGATTAGAGGGTTGTCACTGAGTCTTAGAATGGAACTATAGTTAAGAATTTCACTTGGAGACTCCAAGATTGCTTTATCTCCGAATCTCAAAATGGACTTGAGGTTGGACATAAGATCTTGAGATTTAGCGCCGACCATCGATCAAGATTGGAATGTGTGGCTATTGATGGATCTCGTAATTAAACTAAGAGTTAAGACAAACATTGGGAGATTTAGAGATATCCTTTGTCACTGGATCTCCAAAATAAATACGAGTTAAGACTTACACTTGGTGATTCAGAGACAAGCTTTATCTCTGAATCTTGAGACATAACCTGAGTCAAGCCAAGTCTTATAAGATTTAGTGAGGATAGTTGATTAAGATGTAGATTGGTGGATGTCTTTCAATCCCATAATAAACTAAGGGTCAAGAAAATTATTTGGAGATTCAAAGATAAGTTGTATATCTGAATCTCATGTTGAGACCAAGGTTAAGCCGAATATCTAAAGACTTGGAGATATAAAGGATTTAGGTGCTCTGGGTTAAAGATAAGTTAAAGTAAAGATCATTCAAGTTATTTTTGATCTGATGCTAGGCATTATGCCTTAGGAAAAAAGATGATTTATTTTAATGATAAAGGCATCGCGCATGCAGGATTAATGTCCAAATTGGATCCTAAGATCATTGGTAACTTAAGAAGGATCGACGGTCCTATTTTAAAGCTGGCCAAGATTCAAACCCAAGCCATCGATATGATGTTCCATCCCACCTGTGACCATTATATCTAATTTTTTAAAATATTCAAATCTTATCTCAAGCTTGTCATGGCGGTGGTGTGATTTTTCAAGTTGCAGGCAAGGTAGATGGATCAAGCATATTTTCCAGTCAAAGTTATGGTGATGGGAGATATCTCAAAGAAATATCTAATAATCTGGGATATTTTCCAAGGTGCATTAATGAACAAAATTGATCATTTTAGAGTTTTTAAATTATTCTCAAGTATATCTTTTGTAACCCTAAGTTTTTGATCTGATATGATTGGATCAACTCCCGAGCCTTGGTGGTTGAGGAGTTTGTATACAAGTATTTTTTAGGGCTTTTTGTAATAAGGTTTGGATTGTGTAAAAAAAATATTTTCTGTGACATTTTTCCTATCCTCAAGCTTTTTTATATGTCTGTAATTCTCACTGAGTTTTTGGGGCTTATGTTAGGCTTTCTGTGACATTTTTCTTGTCCTCAAGTTTTCATATGTTTGTAATTCTCACTAAAGCATAATACAGTGACTAGTTTTTGGAGAAATATTTGAGATATTTTAATCCTCTTTCTTTCTGCATTTTTGTGTACTATTATGAATGATTGATAAAGATAATATTGTGAATTTTGTTCATTCCTTTTTATCTTGTCTCATTTCTACACCTATCTGCTAGAGTGAATGTTTGCTTGCAGGTCATAGTTTGTGTCTATCTTCTTGTAAGCTATTTTTGTGAAATATTTTCTTTCCTTGAACAATTTTCATCTCAGACCTCTTTATGAAAAACTTTTGCAAGCCTATTTAGAAATTTGTGCTTGTTTTAAGTCAGATATTTCATGCTAACTCTTAGCTATTTTGTTATGATCCATGTGATATCCGTTGTATCACCTAATAGATTAAGTTATTTCTTTATTCCTTTCAGTTTCCTTCTATCCCTTTTCCTCGCAAGTTTTATTTCAAGTTTCAAGAGAAAAATAGGTGATTATACAAGAGGAACTAGAGGTCTCTCTTCAAGTTTAGCAAGGTCCCACAACCTGGAAGTGATTCCCATGTTATACCAGATCACTAGACTGTCAAGTTTAGTAGGGTGCAAATTTGGTGTATAACAGTTTCATCAATATGAACTCCTTTTCTATGTGACCAGAAAGATGATCTAAAAGTCATGGAAAAAATATGCCAATGTTCTAAAATGGAAAACATTTCATATTTTTAGTTTGTAGGGACATGGTGATGTCTACTTGATATGTGGAAATGACTCATTTTGAATGCATATTTCTCACCATATCAGAGACATTCTATTTGTTGTGCACTTTCAAGTATTTCTCGATATTTCAAATGTTTGACCCCGAGCAACACATTTGATTATTATGTGTTGAAAAGATAACTTTGAAATGACTAACATGTAGGGTCAATGATCTATATGAACAATAGTGGGAGAATTATAGGATTTTTATGAATAGTTGTGGGAAAATTTATAGGATATGAGAAGCAATGTGAGAAAACACTATCTCATTTTATGAGGTACTAACACATATAACCATATAGGAAGAAGAACAAGACTAAAATGAGAACTTGTAAATCAAACCATATCTGTGTTTCCCACTAATATGTACCAAGTTTTATGAATAAGATCTCCTTCACCATTCCTAAAATAGAAGGATATCAACATTTGACATTCAAATTATAATGAAAATATAGAATCAATATATGTAAACCTCTCATACTAAAGGTAGATAAAACAAATCAATAATTCAAAAAACATATTGAATATGCACAAAGCCACAAACCATTTCATGTATCTCTCCAAATAATTCCTCCAAACTAGATCAATAGATCAAGACCAACAATAAGGAGAATAATAGAAATCCATAAAACTATGCATCTTCTTCTTATCGAGTCCTAATAATATTTATATTCAAGACATAACTCATATGATAAGACTAGATACAAAATACAAAATGCATTTGATAACCAGGTAGACAATACCTCTTAGATCATTCAATTACTGAGTAGACCAAAAGTAGGAAACAAGATTGTCTCGTGGACACAACATCAATGATTAAAATATTATAGTAAAGGTCATTCCTCTCTTCAAGTCCATAATGGATTCACATCCATCTCCAAGTTTAGGCTCCTTAGTATTTTGTTGAAATCCTCATCAGAAAGTAATCATCTCAAGACACCGTCCCAAAAAACATGATATCCCATAGCCTCATCCAAGTCTCTTTAATCTCTATGAGCATGAAAACTTCAAGTGTGACTTTACAAAATCATGAAACTCCAAGAAAAATATTAAAACTAAAATCCACAAGAGAACCAACAAGAACATTGTGAAAGTTTTGAATGTGAAAACATAAAATATATAATTTCATCATAAGCTATCATTTTATTAAAGGAATATCATATTCTCCAAAGAACATATCATGATTTCAAGAGAACTTGCATCATCTCAACACTCTAATCTCGAATCAACAGAACATCATGACATAATACAACCATATGCTATACCAAAAACATCTCTAAACATATGAAGATAATTTTGTATGTTAATGAAATCCAAGATGCCAAATAACCCTTTATTTATAATAAAAAATCCAAGAGACCATCCATAACACCAAAAAACACTCAAGAAGAATATCCACCATCCTATAGTGAATCCAAAATCATTGCCCCAAGATTCCACTAAACTGTGATATTGAGTTCTCGAAGCACTATGATAACCATCTCCTAATTGAAAATCATTTGTGACACCAAATGATAGAAAGATGATTATTGCTCATTTTCATTGATGTCAAACATTGTATTCTATATGTTCCATAGGAGTTTGAGTTTGTGTTCCCTCAAGCTTTGTGGTCCGGAAGTGTTCTATTCTTAGTGATGTGGGTATGTATCCTGTATGATATCAAAACAATGGAGAACATGTATGTATCTTGTATGGTCTCATAACAATGGAAGACATGTATGTATCCAGTGATAATGAGAAGATGGTGATCTACAATGCTCCTATATTACATTCTTATTTCTAGATGTCTTCCTGGTCTAGATGTCTATTGTAGCATTTTGTTGCATTATAGATAGAAATTTTATAGTTGTAGTAATTTGTCTTTTAGAGTGGTTCTCTTCTAGAAATCAGGATTGAGGTTGTACTTCTACTAATTTAAATATATTCAAGATTTAATCTTGGTTGTGGTAATATTTTGTGATAAGGAGTGTGTTTTCTAGTAGTTTGGAGGTTGCGTCATCTTGTATTTCTATTCTTTCAAGTTGATGTTCTGATCCATAAGTATGCGATGGCAACTTATGATGTGGCATGTTGACATGGATTCTAATGTGGCGTATAGATCTCTCCATAGTATGTAGAGGTATGGTTATTGTTGGCAGTTGGCAATTTTCTTCTACACATTTGATTTATCTTTTGTTGTTGTTTGGATTTTGGCGGATCTAGCATTGGGACATGTGTAGCATGTTCTTGGTCTATCTTTCTCCTAGGATGGATCATACTTTCATTTTTAGATATTGGTGCTATATTTATTGATTGTTGAAATATCAAATTTAGGTCTGGGTGTTATACTTAATGATTATATCCTTTTTGGATGTGTTCATTCTATATGAGACCTATGTATTTAATGTTTATCACTTATCTGTTTGGGTCCTTGGTTTGGATGCTATTGATATTGATCCTATTTTCATTTTGCTTATGCCTTGGCCGACATGGAACTCATTTGTAATATCCTTTTGGATTGGCCAACATTATTGTAATCTCCATTGATTGATTTTGTATATAAGGATTGTTGATGCCTTGGAAAAATGCAAGAGTAAGTGTGAAGCAAGTGAAGTATGTGAACCAATTCAACAATCAATAGAGAAGAGTTTTGTGATAGTGGCAGAGAAGAAAAGGTAGTAATAAGTTTTGTGGAAAATGTAAATGCATTAGGAAGATAATATATTTATAATTCAAAGAAGAATAAGGAATTCAAGATAGTAAGTCTTGGGTACTTGAGTTTGTTACTGTATCTTTCTACTTTGACAGTGAGCATCTATATGCAAGTCTAGAGCAGTGAGCTCCTATTTGTATTGTAAGGCAGTGAGCCTTCTTTTTTATTCACATTAATTGATGTATTTGAAATGAGCCTCTGATTGGTATTTCACAATAATGAGCTCCTAATACTTTATAAGTAGATTATATAATTCAGTTAATTATCTTTGTGGGCAAGTGCTCACTGTGGATTTTCCTAGTTTGGGTTTTCCATGTATAAATTTTGGTGTTTCTTGTGTTGCTGGTTTTGTTCTTTAATTGCATAATGTTTCATGTGGTGGTTACTAGAATTATCTATTGGAGTTTTTTGTTTTTATGCTGATTCACCCCCCTCTCAACATCCAAAGTGTGTTCATCAATTGGTATCAGAGCCGAGTTCCTCTAGTAAAAACTTGACCACTTAAGGTAGATTCAAGATGACACATAAATTACACTTTCAAGCACCAATGTTTGATGACACAATTTTTCTCTATTGGAAGGATAAAATGGAAGTATTTATTGAAACATTACAAAATGATATTTGGGAGGTAATTCAATCTAGATTTAATCCTCCTTTTGGAAGATTGTTGAATACTGAAGAAGAGAAACAAAAGGAAGTAGATTTGAAAGAAAGGGCAATCCTTTTCAGTAGTTTATGTGATACAACTTTTGGAAAAGTGAAAGGCTTGAAAATTATAAAAGGAATATGGGACAAGATGGTAGTGGTGTATGAAGGAAATTTTAAGATAAAACAAGAAAAACTAATGAACCTCAAATAGAAGAATAAACTTTTGAGAAAAACAAAAGATGGGAGTGTTGAGAGATACATCTACAGGGTTACTGATGTTGCTGATAGAATCAGAGCTGCTGGCAGACATCTAGAAGATACTAATATTATTATGAAGATATGAGTAAGCCTATCAAAGGAATTTATACCAATGTAATGTTAAATAAGGGAGAGAAATGATCTGATTCAATGTTCCATTGATCATCTCATTGGGTCACCTTCTGCATTTGAGCTTGCACAATTCGAAAGAGAAAAAAGAGACTTCCTTCAGAGCTATTGAAGATGCTGAACCAAAGATATGTAAGATGACAAGGATGATGAAGAATATCTTTCAAGAATATTCAAGCAAGGTACCGGTAGATAAAAAGGTAATTTACCTCTTAAATGTTTCAATTGTGGAAGGATAGGGCATTTTGATAATGATTTCAAGTATAAGGATTATCATAGTGGTTCAAAAGATGAAGATAAAAAGAGAAATCAAAAGAAAGGATATTTTAGAAAGAAGTTTAATTTCATATGTAGAAGTAAAAAGAGCTTGTGTTACTTGGAGGATTTTTTTTTGAAGAATACAGTAATGGAACAATTGAGGAATCCTTTTTTCTAGCTATCTCACAAAGAAGGGAACAAATTTATTTACATGCTAAAGCTGTTGCAGATGCATGGATCATAGATTCTAGTTTCTCAAATCATATGACAGGAGATAAAAAAGATTTATCAAGTTTAAAGGTTATGATGACAGAGCAATTAGATTCACTAGAGAAGGAAGTTATCAAATCAAATGCATATGGACCATTTTAATTGATGATAATAATAGAATTGATGATGTTTACTATGTTGAAGGTTTGAAATAAAATTTGTTGAGTGTTAGCCAGATCCACAAAAAAGGGTTATGAAGTTATGTTCAAAAGTAATGGTTGTTCTATTAGAAAGAAATATACTAATTTCAATGGTTGTTTATCAAAGTTATGTAGTGGTAGATCTTTTCCTGGTCTTTTCCCTTGATGGAAAAGGGGGATAAAGAAAACTAATTGGTTCTCTTACAATGAGGGGGAGGAAATTATTGGCGGCTATTTGCCATCAATGACAAAGGGGGAGATTGATAGAAATATATGATTATTGTTTGTTGTCATTGATGTCAAACATTGTGTTCCATATGTTCTAGAGGAATATTCTTGGTGATATGGGTATGCATCTTGTATGATCTAAGAACAGTGGAGGACATGTATGTATTATGTATGATCTCAGAATAGTGGAAGGCATGTATGTATCATGTGATCATGAGTAGATGGTGTTCTATAATGATCCTATATTGTATTCTTATTTCTTTATGTCTGCTTGGTTCAGATGTCTATTGTAGTACTATGTTGCATTATAGTTAGAAGTTTTACAGTTGTAATTATTTATCTTTCCAGAGCAGTTTTTTTCCATAAATTAGGGTTGAAGTTTTCACTGCTACTCATTCAGATATATTCAAGATTTAGTCTTGGTTACATGAAATTCTCTGGTAATTAGGAGTGTGTTCTTGGTGGTTTAGAGACTATTTCACCATTCGTTTCTATTCTTTCTAGTTGTTGTTTTGTTGTAGAAATACGTTGTGATAACTTCTAACATGGCATGTTGACATGGATTCTAAAGTTTAATGTGGACATGGATTCTAATGTGGTGTATAGATCTCTCCATAGCATGTGGAGGTCTGGTTATAGTTGGCAGTTTTCTTTTGCACATTTAATTTCTCTTTGGTTATTGTTTTCCTTATTGTAGATCTGACATTGGGACATGTGTAGTTTGTTCTTGGTTCATATTTCTCCTGGGATGGATCATGCTTGTAGTTTTAGATTTGGGTGCTATATTTATTGATTATTGAAATATCAAATTTAGGTCCAGGTTTTATATTTAATGCTTATATCTTATTTGCATTTTTTCATTCAATATGGGACCTATGTATTTGATGTTGATCACTTATCCATTTTGGTCCTTGGGTTGGATGCTATTGATATTGATCTTGTTTGCATTTTTCTTATGCCTTGGTCAACATGGAACTCATTTGTAATATCCTTTTGGATTGGCTAACCTTATTATAATATCCAATGATAAGGACTATTGATGCATTATAAAAATGTAAGAGTAAGTGTGAAGCATGTGAAGTGTGCAAACTGATTCAATAATCATCAGAGCAGAGTTTAGTAACAGTGGAAGAGAAGAAAAGGTAGTAATAAGCTTTTTTTCTAGTGTGGACAGTGTTATGCAGAGCAACTCTATTATCAAGAGAATATCTTTATATCTACTTCAAATAAGAATAAGTACTTTGAAATAATGAGTCCTGGGTACTTGATTTTGTTACTATATCTTTCTACTTTGGCAGTGAGCCTCTGTATGCAAGTCCGGAGAAGTGAGCTCTCATTTGCACTGTAAGGTAGTGAGCCCTCTTTGTTATTCACATTAAATTTTGTATTGGCAGTGAGCCTCTGATTGGTATTACAGAGCAATGAGATCCTAATATTTTGTAATCAGATTATATACTTTAATGAATTATCTTTGTGAGAAAGTGCTGAACGTGGTTTTTCCTAATTTTGGGTTTCCATGTATAATCTTGGGTTTTCTTGTGTTCCTGGTTCTGTTCTTTACTTGCATACTATTTCATGTCATGGTTACTAGAATTAGCTGTTGGAGTTTTTATTTTTATGTTGATTCACCCCTCCTCTTAGCATCCAAAGTGTGTTCATCACCAACATAATTAAAGAAATCAACATAAAGGCCTCCCAAGGGGAATAGTCAAATCACGATATCTAAATAGAAGATATATCACTGCATATCCTTTTTCAATAGAATTAAAGATGTCAAACTCTCACTACAACATAAAGAAAAAATCCAAGAGCTATGACACCAACAACCACTACAAAAAATCACCCATACTCAAAATATTACCCATGACTCACAATAGAATGTAACATAAAAAACTTAGAACCAAAATCTTGAAACATAGAAGATAAAACATATAATGTAAATATATAAATCTCTCACTTAAAGTGATATCAATTTATGCATGACCTCATGACCAATATATTTACTAAAAATCCATTGTGAATTTTTTTTTATCATGAACCATAATCTACTACTAATATTCAAATGAGAAACTATATCACTTACTCCCAAAAATATTTTCTCAATGCAATCAACATACCAATGTAACAATGGTGACCAAGAATACAACCAACCAAACAAAATACACATCGCTAACATGTTGTTGCCCCACTTTTGGTCTACATACCTTTAGACAAAAGTGGATGTTTAATGTGTAGTAGTGGTCTTGAAAGCTTCATATGAGTCCTGAGTCTAAGTCTAGCTATCCCCTTAGGCTAGGAGACCTTTATTAGATTTCCCAAATTTGACCTCTCTTTTGTGAGCTGGAGGGAATCTGTATCTGAGATCATGTTTTCATTGGGTAGGTTAAGTTCCCAATCTGGTAAAGGCCACAGTTCAAAGAATTCTAACATTAGTCTTATATGCAGTTGAATTATTTAGCCATAACTCTTCATTTTGCAGCATTGGCGGGAAATTGGTTTCGAGCTTCGCCATGGCGGAAAATAACCTGCAGAGTGTGTTTTCTGCAATTAACAGACCTAAGAGTATCAAATGTAAATAAAGGTTGAAAATGAGAAATTTGGGAATAAGAAAGCTTTGGGCATTCAGATTGAACCTATTTCAAGAAAAGGGAATGATTGAGTGAGGAAAAATTCAAGGTGTAAGCTTGTAGGCAGAAAAGCGGAAAATGGCTTCTCCACTACTCCAACAAGCGGGTTTCGACCTGCGGAGTGTGTTTTCTGCCAAATATTTAAAATGAGGTTTTTTTGAGGAAGAATCTATCTCATAAGGATTCTAAGATATAAAGAAGGCTGATGAAATCAACACATGTCATTTTGGCACCCCGATAGGCCAAATTTCTCCTTTGGCAGATTTTTGAATAGAGAGCACTCCAAAAGCATTTCTCTGCCCAAAGGAGAAGTGGAAAAGTAATTTTCCACTACCTTAGGAAAGTTACCGTTATGGTTACTAAAGTGAAAATAAATTTCTCAACGGCCCGTAAGAGCAAAGTAATTAATTCAAATAAAGCCATTTTACTTTATAACAGACTTTTTCATTAATGTTGGGGTCTTTTCATTCGTGTGGCATGGGAAGTCGGCCGTTAAATGGTAAGAATTCAAAAGTTATAAAATCTGTTGAAGGTTGTGAACAGGAGCTACCATTTGTTTGCCAAATCTTTTGAATTTGAAGCCTCTATTATTAGTTATCTTTTACCCCTGCATTCCTAAGAGATATTCCTAGTCCCCGAATCAAATCATTCAAAGCATGGCTTCCAGATTTATGGGATTTGATGGAATGAATGACATCACCTCAGACTGGTATAAGATCTCAGATACATCTCTGAAGTTATTTGATATGTAGAAATTTTAGAATAGGCCTAAAGCAGACCAGATGCATCCCATCACTGAGAAATTGAAGGAGAGCAGATTAGTCAAAGCCACTAGTTTTCCCGTAGCCATTCAAGCCCCTAAACTGATCTGAGAATGTATAGCTCGATACAACCCAGACACCAAGAAAATCCTCTTTCCCAATGATACGGTGTTTCTCTCTATCGATAGAGAATTGGTTCATAACTTGCTTCACATCTCAGAGCAGGTTGAGTATTCAAAAATGACATATAGTCAAGCGGTAACTGAATATATATCAAAGAAGTCAGTTTGGAAGAAGGAGATAATGAAGGCATGGTTTCAAGAGCCTAGAAGAACCAAAGGGGAGTTGCGAAAAACACTATATGGCACTAATCTGAAGTTGGAAATCATAGACATCCTGGTGCTACTCCATAGGATCAGAGGTGAGAGTGAGGCCCTCAATTTTGTTGACCATTATTTCTTCCTGGTTTAGGTAATCTGTTCCCAACATCACTTCATTGATTGGGCCCTTATGGTAAGTAAGTACCTCTCAGAGGCCCTAGATAGAGCTAAGCGCTAGAATGAATTTTACATGTCTTTAGTCCTTTTATATATTCTGGCTACAATCCAAATTTGGCCAGGATTTCCTAGATTAGAGGAATTTCCTGATGATGTTAAGAGTTACAAAATTTTCCCCTCTTTGCAATTGCACAACAGTTATGATGAGTATCTTCATGTTAATGATGCGTTTACAATGAGATTGTGCAAGGAGCTACAAGGCTATCCAAAAAGAAGATTCTCTCCCAAAGCCATTGATTTTATCAGCTAGTTTGGATGTTATTTTATTCAATTTGGGGATTTCTCATACATTCATCTTGCAAGATTTGACGAATTCCCTTTGAAGTTGTCCAGATATCCTACGGATATGATCGTGCTAGTAGAGGTGATGAGACAAGCACTTCAAGTGAATTTGATCTGTGCTGATGCCAGGAAGAAAGGCTATGACTTCCCCATGACTATCAGAGCCTACAGTTGTGCGTCCTAGTCTGAGGCAAAGAATGTTCTAAAGACATTCTCAAAGAGGTTTTCATTAGAAACCTATGATGTTTTGAGGCCACAATATGACCCAGTTAATTATGCTTGTGATTACCTACAAATGAGCTGAGATATCCATCATGTAGATGACATTGAAGACTACTGGGCCAATTGTAGAGATGATTTGCAGAGCAGAGATAGATTTTATGCCAGGTTAACCATTGAACAAATCAAAAAGTTCAAGGTCAATCTTGCAGTTGAGGGGGCTAGTAGATGACAGCCAGCACATGTATGATAATACATATCTCAAGAAGATCAAACCCCTCTCCATTAGTTCTGAGCCCATGCTAGATCAAGCCGTCGGTGAATTGTAGACTCTAATGAGTGGCATTTACAAGAGGACAGAGCAGTGGGTCGAATGGATGATAGGAAGAAGGAAGAGGTCGGAAAGGAAGCCTCCTACTCAAAGGACCCCGACAAAGGATACTTCCAACATTGCAATGAATTCTTTGGTGATACTCCAAACTATAACCAAAATTTCATCTTAGCCAGTTGGGGGAGGTGATGAACCTCCTGAAAAAGAAGTTCAACCAAAGAAGACTTGTGGAGAAGGCCTGCTTCCAGATATTGGGTTGACAGAGGAAATCACCAAAGGTGCAGAACTTGAGCAATCAGTTAAAGCTATTGCTAAAGATGCCCAAGTTAGAACTTTAACCCAAGATTCTCCAAGGTGAGGGTCCCCTGTCATAGTAGAATTGGGTAAAGATACTCCCTCAGACACAGAATTAGAAGAAGAGGCTAGGAAAAAGAAGAAGGTTGCTTCAATTGCCTAATTGGTGTCCTCTTCTCCTACCTTGGTAAATCCATTTGCTTCAAGACCAAAGTATACTCCTCTAGACATTAGGAAATTATTTATAGAGGAGTTGGTCTCTGCCACTAAGGTCACCAGCATCGAATCATGGATAGAGAACACTCTGGAACACAAAAGAAAGAGAGTGGAAGAAGGAGCTCCCAGCAAAGATACTTTAGCTTGAGCCTTGCAACCCAACACCGCTACAGAAAAGGCTAAGAAAATGAAGACACTGTCCACATTGGGCAGAGACCTAGAGACTAGGAATTTAACTATGGAGGTATTGAAACCCATGAAGGAGGGCCGATTTGAAGATTTAACCCCTTCGAATTTCAAGCTACACTCATTTGACATGGGCTTAGCCCGACATGATACCAAAGTGGATTGGTGGAAATCCACTAATGTATTAATTAAAGAAGAGGTGGAAGAACTTAAAATGGAAAAGGTACAACTTAAGGCTGAAGTTAGTGAACTGACTAATTTCATTCGGGAGTTGGTTACTCTAGTTGCTAGTATTCCTAGTACTCAGACCAAATTCGATCCCAATTCCATGGAGAATCAAGCCATAATAACAAATTTGCAAGAGGATAGGCACTTCATGTAGATTGGAAAGGGATGGGTGAGAGACTCAAATTTGAGGGATTGGTAGTTTTTGAGCAACTGGGTAATGCTCTCTTAAGACTGGAGACATAAAGGAAAAACATTGAGAAGAATCTGCAGAATCTCGCATCTGAGAGAGTGAAGTGTCAGGAGTGCATAGTGACGCTCCATGTGGCAGTAAAGATGAATATCAAAGAGGAATTGAAAAATAAGATTCTACAAAAAGGAGATGAACCTCTAATTGAGTGGCTTCAAAGCCTAGAGTTCAAAATTGAGATGATCATTCAGGCTGAGACAGGGTTGCAACAAGTAGATGTTAAGATCAAGGAAGAATAGAACAAAGACTTTAAGATTCTTCAAGGTCTGCACACAGAATCATAGACAAGTGGACAAGGTAAAGAAATGATAGGATTGGCCAATACACAGAAATCATTTTTTGATTATGTGCATAAGCTGTTAGAGCAGTCTTCCACCCATTTGGACAAGGTGCCAGAAATCCAGCAATTGAGTGGATGTATTTATAAATCCATGGAATAATTGAAGGATCAGATAGATGCAATTAAGATCCTGGCCAAGGAGCACTCCAGGTGGCTCATCCAATATACCAATTTCCATGTCAATAGGCATGAAGAGCTCATCAGAGTTATTACAACTGTCACCACCTATAGGGCTAAATTAGGCAAAGGGAATGAAACTGAAGCTTAAATATATTCTCCCTTTGTACCAAATTTTGATGATATTGTAACGAATAAATATTTGTTTATCATTCATTCTTAAAAGAAGTTGAACCATTTTGGTTACTCTTTTTGTAACGATCAAGACTCAAACTCTATATGTACAATACCGAAAGTTAATACAAAGGTCAGCTAAATTTTGGTGGAAAGATAGCATTTTGCTGAGTCAAATTTGTATGTCTGAATACCATTGTTTTATCTATTCCATTGCATTGCATTTGTCTTTCTGTTGAATTTGAATGTTTCTTTGAAGTTAGGTTTACAATCTGTATTGGAACTAGAGTTCTGTGTTATGATTTGATACAATCAGCTAAGGGGAAAATCTGTTGTCATCTTAAGTTTGGGAAATG
Organism: Thuja plicata; assembly: GCA_018584345.1. Taxonomy (NCBI): domain Eukaryota; kingdom Viridiplantae; phylum Streptophyta; class Pinopsida; order Cupressales; family Cupressaceae; genus Thuja; species Thuja plicata. Next base: position 1,350,419 of record MU225366.1, read on the forward strand.
TTCCTGTGATATAGATCGATTCATTGTCATTTCATCATTATTCTTTAGTCTTGCATCTACATTTTCAGTAGAAGTTCATGCATTACCAGTTTTGGGAGTTAATCTGATTGATGAAATCTCAGAGTTGGCTAGATTTAGAGTTGAATTCATCCTGCCTAAGCTATTTCTTGTCTGGGTTTAGCTTGGTTTACCTCTTCTATTCTCAGGTCAAGAACATACCCCTGTTAGATTAGCAAAGATCAAAATTCACTGAAAATCATTCATATAAGGGAGCTGTACCTTTAAATGTTGAGGGAAATTAGTATGCAATTATAATTTCCCAACTGTTGTATTCAATTGTTTCTTCATATTTGGGCATCTTAGAGTTATAAAAAAGAAGAACAATTTGTTTACCAACACATGCAAAATGCAAATAATCAAGCATAACATGTGGATTTCCAAGATTAAAACACTAGAATCAATTCTATATCCACATAGAAGTAACCATAGATTAATAAGACCCCTCCAAGAATCCATGAAAAGTTTAGTTTTCTTCATCCAGAACACTTTGACTTCAATCTTACCACAAATCTACATACCATAGATTTTAGTTAACATGTAAAACATGCAAAATCATATCTATAAATATGTAATCCACTTTAACATCTAGTCATTCACATAAAATATGTCATCTAATAGTTGAATAAACATAGATGTACAAACAATTGACTTTTAGAAATGTGAAAAAATTGCAAACCTATCAAGTTGTCTAGGAGCATTCAATTGATTGAATAACCAACTCCACAACTCGCAAAATAATAAGTCATTAATCATTCAATGCTTTCATGTAACCAAGGGTTGAAACCAAGAACCCATAATACAAACTCCATTATGTAGTCCAACTAGTAGGTGTTTTCACATGTGACCACAAGGATAAAAGCACACAACCAACATGCACATCCTTTCACTATACATAACCACATATAAATGGAACATAAGCACCATGAAAGATGAGAGTAATATATTTCCAAAATTGAGCTCCAAATAACTACTATGCAAAACAAAACCGATAATAAATTCCATAAAACATAAGATCTCCCATGAGCTTCAAGAGCTCAACATTGATCTCATTGACAATATTTGTATGAGGTATCATGGCTTCTAATCTCAAAGAACTACAAAATAATGTTAGCACATAAAATATCCACTTTATCCATAATCCACCAACAATTCACAATTAACAAATTCCCCCGAGCTTGCTAGGCTAAGAAATCGAAATAGAGAAATACCTAGAACCAAAAAACCATGAATCCTTCACATGTAAACACATACAAGAAAATTTAAACTTCATGAAACTACATGCAAATCATATACATACACATGAGAACACATGCAAACCATAGAAAACCTAAGAATTATGATACCAAATGTTGGAAAATTGCTGAAAATTGTTGAAAATACATGCAATCTCTAATCCAATAAGTGTATACATGAGATTTAATGCTTATACTATATCCAATTTATTGATTTCAAATGTGAAAATTAAGTTGAATTAATATGGAAAACCAGGGAGATATTTATCTTCTTTTTCATGCCAAAAAACACCATTTTAACATGCTTCATAAAATTATCATAGACGAAAATAAAACATAATATAAATTAACATTAATTAGTCATAAGAAATTAATAAGTATTAACAATCAACACAAGAAGAACATATCATAATAAGATATTTATGTGGAGGAACCCTTTTGAGAAACATTCCACCAACAAGAGAGGCCAATGCTTGTATTATCTTCTTGAAACAAAGATTATATACATTCATTCACTCTTTCTCCTCTTCAACCTTCAATCCAACAATACATCTATACACAAATGAACATGCATAATGTCTCCATCTCAAGCCCTCAATATATAGAATTATGGAGGCCCAAATACTACTATAGAACATTACCATGGGGAAAAACATGATTCCATAATAACATTGTAAAAATACATTTGGCACACCATGTAAGAATCATGCATGTGGCCCAAAATAGATACTTATAGCTGCTCTTATGATTTTCATAAGACATCTCACAAAACTGGACCAATATAAAGTTAATTTTCATAAATGCACTAATACCAAGTCATGATAACTATCAAATCTTTCATAACTATCATACATGCACTTACAACACCAATACATGTGTCCAAAAGGAAGGAGTAATGGGCTCTACCTATTCATCTTCCTCTATATTGTAATCCTACCCATCATATGGAATATCTAATCTTCTTCTCCATCCTTAGAACCATCTAACTATTCTTCCACATGTGCAACTTCCTAAATCTCAATCTTTGTCTCAAATTGCATTGTTTTTGTCTTCTCGTGCAGTGGTTATTTTCCTCATCAAGATATAAACTCTCTAAAAATAATATCTCTACAAAAAGATCATTTACAAGATGAAGAATTTTAAATCTCATGGTCTTGTTTATTCTCAGTGTAACCAAAGAAGATGCTTTAGTATATTTTTGATCCAATTTATATCACTTCTCCTAATGCACATGAAACCAATTTTCACAACCAAAGAACCTTAAGTGCAAGAACACAAATTTTTTTATTGTCCATATTCCATAAGAATTTTCGTTAATAAGAGTTGAACTAGGAGATCTATTAATTAAATAATAAGCAGTACCAACAACTTCTACTCAAAATAATCTATCAAGCTTAACATCACTTAACATGCTCTAGCCCTTTCCATTAATATTGTGTTCATTTTTTCTCCTACCATATTTTATTAGGGAGTATAGGGAGTACTTTTCTACTAAACAATACCTGCATGCTTACATATTTTTTCATATTTCCTAGAACAACATTCACCCCATCGTTAGATATAACAACTTTTATTTCATAATTTAAATGTTTTAGAACTAAGTCCTTAAATTCCTAAAATTAGAGAAAATTTTAGATTTAGAATGCATAAAACAAGTCAAAGAGTCTCTAGAGACATTATCAATTAATGAAACATAATACCAAGATTTATCCAAATTAACAATATCCACTAGATCACATATGTCCAAATGAATAATTTCTAATGGTCTCTTTGCCTTATAAAATCATTTAAGTAATGACGATCTACTCTGTTTACAAAACACATGATACTCACAAAAATTATTTTTAAAAGCATAATAATTATAAAGAATATCAACTAGCTTTTTATTTAGAATAATTGTAAGACCTTTTTCACATATGTTACTGAATTTGCGGTATCACAACATACATGCATTTTCAATGCTAGTTACATTGATAGAGTTACTAAAAGTGGAGGCGTAAAAACTAAAAAAAGTCCCTACCTGAGAACCTTATCTATCACTGAAATCCCTTTTATTTAATTGCAAACAAAAATGTCAATTATCACATGTATTCTATAATTTTTCACATTAGTTACATAAAGATGATTTCTTGCAAGTCCTAGAATATGTAAAACATTATCAGGGGTTTTAACCCTTCCATTACTAAAACACAAGTATATCTTTCTGTTACCAACAATTTTCTTTGTTTTTTTAACATAAAATATAACACCTCTCCTCCATCATTTGGTTTTCAAGACAAAAACAAATCCTTATGAGGAGTCATGTGGTAGGAGAGACTTGAATCAATAAGACAATAATCATCATTAATAGTGTTAGCTAAAATAAAAAAGCATCAAAATCATCATTAGAAGACTTTTCTTTGGAGGAATCAACATTATTTTTATTAAATCTACACTCCTTATTCATAGGCACTCTTTTACCACAATTGGAGTAAATAAAATTTAACATTTACTAATACTTAAGTTTACTTAGGCATTATTATGCTTTCATTATAAGTACATTTAATTTTTTAGTTAGTTGATTGTCAGTTATCTACTAAGATCTCTCTCCTTGACTTTATAATAAAGGCTATGTGCATTATTATTTACATCTCAAATATTATTATTCATGTTTCTGGTGAAATAGCTCTTTGCTTCTCACTCTTGTGAAGGTTACATTGTATATTGTGCTCCTACAAGGTTGATTTCTCGAACAACCATAATTTTCTAGTACCTTAATTGATGGGGAGTTCCTCTCCTAGAGCCTCCTAGCTCTCTCCAAGTCCTTCTTATGGAATTACATAGGGTCTCTTCTCTACCATATCTAGAGGATAATCTCCTAATCCCCTAACTCACTTGGAACTCTCCACCAATTTCAACTCTTCTCTATACTCCTCTCCATAGCTCTTTTGCATTCATGGTTCCACTAACCATCTACCCCTCCTGTGGTGTCAAACTCTTAAGGATTGTTTCCTCAATTCCCCTTAGGTATAATTACCTCTCTAAGGATTCAATTTTGTGAGTTCCCCATTCATTTTCCAAAAGGGTTCTAAAATCAAGCCTTTTAGGCCTTGTAGCCTTTTTAGGCCTATTAGCCCTCCAAAACACAGAAAAAGTGATTCATCTCCTAAAATCCCTTAACAAACCTAGAAAAAAATTCCTTATTATTTTTGGGTGATTCTTCCCCTTCAGGATTTTCTAGGTCTTTGGTCTCACTACTGTCCGTACAATGAACTTTTTCCAAACCCCTAAAACTAAGGGCTTCTAGGGCATGAAGACTGGCCTAGCTTCTAGTCATTCTTTTACTGATCTAGTGAACTCCTCTGAACTCCTCCTTCCATCAAAAGAGCTGCACCTCATGCCCCTACACTCCTCCAACATTTATTGGCACATACCAATCACCTTGCAGCCTCCATTGTTGCTGCACTACTCAGGAACCCTAGCCAGAATGACTAACACTCGCCTAGGGCCTGATTGTTTTCAAGCTTCCCCTGCACACACACACTCCACAAGCCATAGTACATAGTATATACAAGGATATAATGGTTTCCAATTGGTCATGGAGTTTGAACCACAGGAACACCAAAAAAAACCCTTCTTTTACATGACTAGACCAAAACTGGCTAGTGAACTTGCAAAACACAATAAATTTAACAAAGCTTAACCAGAAAGTTTAATCTATCAAAATAATGCCACAAAAAACTTGGAAAATACATTCTAAATTCTATCCAATCATTAATTCAGTCCATTCAATTCAACCAAGTCATGGATGATGGCTTTGTCACTTAATTATAGTGTAAAATCCTTCTTCTCAAACATCAGTCTGTACACAATGAACTCTAACTGTCATATTAGGGTTGGGAACAACTTATATACCTTTTTCCCGTATTTTTAGACCCTTTGGTTGGGATTTGGGAACCATAAGTTCCAATTCCTAAAAAATAGGAAATGTTGTCATGACAACTTTGAAAGTTGTCATGACAACTTTGACAACTTTTTGTCAAAATAGCAATTTTCACATTTTGATTGTCCTAATTGGTTTCAAACCTTACCAATTGACCTAAAATGACTAAATAACATTAAAACCTTAAAAACCTTCCCACTTTGGGACTTTGGTCAACTCTTTGACTTTTGAGTTGACTTCTAGGTCTTAAACCCCTAGAATCAACTAGACTCAATCAACATCCAACCCTAATCTTTCCTAACACTAACCACACCTCAAAATCACATTAGGGACTTTATATTCTAGTCCTTATTCTTTGTTGGTTGGCCAAACCAACCTACAAGCCAAAATGTTCAAAGATCTAACTAAAGACCTTAGGGTTCTCCTGCACCATCCTCCCCTGCAACAAGAAAGTCAAGGTACTTGTGGTGTCAGGAAATCCTCACTGATTCCATGATTCTTGAAGTCATTCTCAGCTATCCAAGTGGCTTCTAACTCTAATTTCTTTATCCACTTCACTAGATGCTCCATATAGACTTTGTGTCTTGTCTTCTTCTTCACCCTTGAATCCAATATCTTCTCCACTTGTGGCTTGACTTTTTCCAGAGTCTTGAACTCTCCCATGTTCTTATGCACCTCTATACTATACTACAACTCATCCATCTCTGGCCCCTTGTACTTGATCAAATCCTTCACATTGAAGATTGGAGAAATTGACATCTCGTTGGGCAACTCCACCTTATAAGCATTAGGCCCATACTTAGCCAATATCTTGCAAGGTCCAATTCTTTTCATTTGTAGCTTACTAGGTATCCCCTTTTGTAATCTTTCCTTATTCAGGAACACCATCACTAGTTCACCCACTTCAAAGTGCAAATATCTTCTTCCCTCATCTCTTTTTTCCTTCAACTTTTGATTGGCCTCCATTGAGGTCCTCTTTACCTATTCATGGACTTCCCTCATTGATTGGGAGAAGTCATCAGCATGTCCACTAACTCACTCATATCCTTTGAGGTCTTTGAGCTCCATCACACCCCTTGGATGTGCCCCATACACAATTTCAAATGGACTTTTTCCTGTAGTCCTATTTGTGCTATCATTATAGGCAAATTCTGCCTTTGGTATTACTTGCTCCCATCCTTGTCCATATTCCTTTTTCAAACACCTAAGTAGGTTCCCAAGAACTCTATTGATCACTTTAGTCTTCCCATCTGTTTGAGGATGATAGTCATATCCATGAGACAAGTTTGTACCTAGTCTCTTCCATAGGGTCTTCCAAAAGTGACCCATGAACTTCACATCCCTATATGCAACAATGCTCATTGGTAGGCCATGTATCCTTATGATGAAGGGAAAAGCAGGAGGATCCCCAATGGAGATGTCTTAGCCCCCAACCAATAAACACAAAATGGAGAAAAAAAAAAAAACAACACAGAGATTTAGATCCACACAATGCAAATACTCATAATAGAATCATCATATTTTCATCCAACATGCCCGGCTATAAGGCCTTTCGAGTTACGGCCAAATACAATGCAATTACAATAGAAACTCTGTAAGATCTCACAAGATCCAAATGAAACCCTAGCTAGCCTAGATCCACACACTAGTAGGAACACCCAAGGAAGATCTAAACTTGTGCTCGCAAGCCCATCAAGCAATCTCCTTATTTCCCAAGCCGCAGCCACTAGCTCCTCTCAAAAATCGCTCCAAAACCACCTCCTCTTCTCCAGGATGAATGAATAATCCTAGCTAGTCCAGATCCACACGCTGGTAGGAGCCCCCAAGGAAGATCTAAACTTGTGCTCGCAAGTCCACCAAGCAATCCCCTTGTCCCCCAAGCTGCAACCACTAGCTCTTCTCAAAAATCACTCCTCTACCTCTTCCTCTTCTCCAAGATGAATGAATAATGACTAAAGACTTCCCCCACAACCCCTAATTATACCAATCTAAGCCATAGGTCGGCCATGAACATAAATTAAATACAAACACATAAATTAAATGCCACAAGTCGGCCAACAACAACAATTAAATGCCCAAAATTGATGTCTTAGTAAAATCATGATATCTCCTAGCTCCGGATGAATTAGGACTCATTCTTCAAACCGTAGGTAGAAATCTAGGCCCTCTTCAATCCCTGAAATTTTCATCCTCTAACTCTTTGTGTAAAATTACTTATATGGCCTGTAATAGGAACCAAATTCCTAAGCAAGGCCGAGCTCCTCCTAGTCCATGCCAAGCAACCAAGACCATGCCAAGTTCCATTAAATACATCAAAACCAATTACCCAAGACCTAAGTAGGTCCAAAAAACTCTACCAAATCCCTCAAACATGAAAATAAGTCCACACAACTCCA
>MU225366.1:1358207-1368387 GCA_018584345.1 Thuja plicata
TCAACCACTAGAATGTCAACCATCCAATCAGCATGCTCACTCCCAGGAACAAACTGAACATAGTACCTCGCCAATAACCTCTGTAACTTATCAAAACCATCAATGTCATCAAACATGAAATCCACATTAGTAACATGTAAGCTTAAATCCACAATAGGAGAAACATGTAAATCCTTAACCATGCCAACCACCAACAGGTCCACATCAGGAACATACAGATCCGCAGTATCATGTAGATCCTCAACCACATCAACAACTAGTGAATCCACACCAGCAACATCCATATCAACAACATCCATATCACCAAAATATGGATCATCACCCTTAGCAACCTGATTATCCATGACCAAGTGCTCCACAATTTCCATGTCAGACTCAACCAACTGATCATGAAAACCAATCTCAACCACAACATCAACAAGGTTAGGAAGCTCCTCAGCAACAACCACAAGTTGCTCTACAGGTTCCGTATCAGACTCCACACATTGATCAACAAAACCAACTTCCATCTCAAAATTTCTATGCCCTCTTCTCTCTTGAACAAGTCTTCTAACCGGCCATACAACTCACTTCCTAATCAGGAGACTCTAGCTCCATGGTTTCAAGATCTCTCAAAATCTCTTATGCAATTTATCCAGAGATGGATCACTCTCAATCATCCATTCCTTAACTCAATTAGTTAATCTAGCTTCCATCCAAGCAAAATTCTCAAGAACAACTATGCTCTGATACCATCTGATGAAGGTTAAGGAAGGAGGATCCCCAATGGAGATGTCCTAGCCCCCAACCAATAACCACACAATGGAAAATTAAAAAAAAATAACAACACAGAGATTTAGATCCACACAATGCAAATACTCATAATAAAATCATCATATTTTCATCCAACATGCCCGGCTGTAAGGCCTTTCGAGTTACGGCCAAATATAATGAAATTACAATACAAACTTTGTAAGATATCATAAGATCCACAAAAAACCCTAGCTAGCCCAGATCCACACACTGGTAGGAACACCCAAGGAAGATTTAAACTTGTGCTCGCAAGCCCATCAAGCAATCTCCTTGTTTCCCAAGCCGCAACCACTAGCTCCTCTCAAAACTCACTCCAAAACCACCTCGTCTTCTCCAAGATGAATGAATAATCCTAGCTAGTCCAGATCCACACACTGGTAGGAGCCCCCAAGGAAGATCTAAACTTTTTCTCGCAAATCCACAAAGCAATCCCCTTGTCCCCCAAGCCGCAGCCACTAGCTCTTCTCAAAACTCGCTCCTCTACCTCTTCCTCTTCTCCAGGATAAATGAATAATGAATAAAGAATTCCCCCAAAACCCCTACTTATACCAATCTAAGCCATAGGTCAGCCCTGAACATAAATTAAATAAAAACACATAAATTAAATGCCACAAGTCAGCCAACAACAACAATTAAATGCCCAAAATTGATGACTTAGTAAAATCGCGATATCTCCTAGCTCCGGATGAATTAGGACTTGTGCTTCAAACCGTAGGTAGAAATCTAGGCCCTCTTCAATCCTTTAAATTTTCATCCTCTAAATATTTGTGGAAAATTACTTATATGGCCTATAATAGGCACCAAATTCCTAAGCAAGGCCGAGCTCCTCCCAGTCCATGCCAAGCAACCAAGACCATGCCAAGTTCCATTAAATACATCAAAACCAATTACCCAAGACCCAAGTAGGTCCACACAACTCTAAAAAATCACTCACACATGAAAATAAGTCCACACAACTCCATCAAATCTCCCAAACATGCAGGATAGCCAACTACCCTGGGATGCTCCTGCATCACCTTACTACTTCTTTGAAAAACAAGTATGCAATATGGATGGAATAATGTGTTGTTTTGCATGGTATGAAGTGGCTAATTTTTCTAAACCTGTATACCACTACAAATACACTGTCTAAACCAGTTGGAGTCCTAGGTAACCCCACTATGAAGTCCATACTTATGCACTCCCAAGGTCTACTTGGGATGGGTAATGGCTGGTAAATTCCTGCATTGGATGAAGTTCCTTTAGCCTTCTGACATATGCCACACTGCTCCACATATCTTCTCACTTCCTTCTATATCTTTGGCCACCAATAGAACCTCTCAAATAAGTCCAATGTCTTATTCAATCTAGAGTGTCCACTTAGGCTTCCATTATGCTTTTATTGTATGAGGTTCTCCCTCATTGAGCCTTTTGGAACACAAATTTGCTTGTCTTTGAATAGAAACCCATTCTGCAATGTATACTCTGTAAACTCACTATAAAAGTGATTCTCAAAATTCTAACACACCTTGTATATCTCTGAGAAATATGAATCTCCCTCCTAAAGGTCCTTAAAATCTTCAACTCCTATACGTTACAACTGAATTTCTTGAATGGTGAGGAGTCTCCTACTAAGAGCATCTACAAATTTGTTTTGCATCCCCTTCTTACGCTTTATGGTAAAGGTGTAAGATTAAAGGAACTCCATCTACTTGATGTGTCTCAAGCTAAGCTTGTCCTGAGTATTTATATAACTCACTGCTTGGTTGTTTGTGAAGACAAAAAACTCATTAGGAAAAATGTAATGCCTCCACTTCTTTAAGGCTTGTACGAGAGCATATAGCTCCAAGCCATAGGAAGAGTATATAGACTTAGCCTCATTTAGCCTTTCACTAAAAAAGGCCACAGGCCTACCTTCCTGACTTAAGACAACTCCTACTACAATGCTACTTGCATCACATTCAACAATGAATGGTTTGTCAAAGCTTGGTAATAGTAATATAGGCTGAGTAGCCACTTCCTTCTTCAACCTTTCAAATCCATCATTATCTTCCTTTGTCCACACAAACTTTGTTTTCAGTCCTCCTTTTATGGTCTCTAGGACTGGAGCACAAATCTCACTGAATCTCCTATTGAACTTCCTATAGAATTGGGATAACCCATGGAAGCTCCTAACTTCAGTCCCTATCTTAGGAGTAGGCTAGTTCAATATGGCCTCTACTTTCTCCTTATCCATTTTTAAGTCACCCTTGGAAACCACAAAGACAAGGTAGACTAGCTCTTCTTTCATAAACTCACTCTTCTCAAGGTTTATAGCGAGTTTCTCTTCCTGCAAATTCTTCAACACTAACTCCAAGTGTTTCCTGTGATCCTCTTTATTTTTACTAAAAATTCGGATGTCGTCTAGATAGAAAACTACAAAAACTCTTGTATAGTCCTTCAAGACTTCATTCATTACCCTCATAAAGGTGCTTGGTGCATTGGTAAGCCCAAAGGGCATCACTAATCATTCATACAACCCCTATGTAGTCTTAAATGTAGACTTCCACTCATCACCCTCTTTCATCGTAATTTGATAGTACCCACTCTTCAAATGAATTATAGAGAAGTGCTTAGCACCCCCAAGCAATCCATCAAGTCTTCTATTCTAGGAATTGGAAATCTATACCTGATAGTTATCCTATTTATTGCCCTAGAATTAGTACACATTCTGCACTTACCTCCTTTCTTAGGAGCCAAATCCACTGAGACAACATAAGGGCTGATGCTTTTCCTAATCAATCCTTGATCCAACAACTCTTGCACCTGCCTGGCTATCTCCTTGTTTTACTCTGGTGTCATCTTGTATGCATATTTGTTTGGAAAGGATGCTCCTAGTATGAAGTCAATCTGATGACTTATCTCCCTCTTTGGTGGTAATGAGGCCAGTGTACCCTCATAAATTATGTCTTTGAACTGATCCAACAGTTCCCTCACCTCTTTTGGCATAGGTGCTTGTTTATGAGTCTCCTCCTCCTTTGGCTTTAGCAAAATTGCATAACCAACTTCTTCATCTTTCATATCCTTTAGAAATTATTTCCCACTCATCAACATGACACTGGGTTTTTCCTTCTCCACTATATCTTCCTCTAGTATGGATTGTATCTTGAATGTTACCCAATTTTTCTTGAAGGTGTACTTATTATCCTTCCCATTATGGATAGCTTCTCTGTCATACTGCCATGGTTTGCCAAGCAACAAATGGAAAGCATCCATTGGCAACACATCACATAGTATCCTATATTGATACTTTCCAATAGCAAGCTCTACCCACACTTGTTCATTCACCAAGATGTTTTGACCCTTATTCAACCATGTAACTTTATAGGGACATACATGTGGGATTTTGGTGAGCTTCAAATTCTCAACTGCCTCCTCAGATATGACATTATCTGTTGACCCTGAATCAATGATCACTTTACATAACTTTCCCAATATCTTGCATTTGACTCTGAAAAGAGCCTTGCTTTGTTTGTGCTCATCTTTAGTGGGTGTCTTGATTAGGATCCTCCTCAACATTAGATGTTCTCCTTTCTCTAAATCCAGACTCACCTTTGATTGTTTAGAACAATATTCTTCTTGAACATAAGCTATCTTCTTCTCTCCTTGTGAAGATGTTGGCTTATCCAGGCACCTATATGCAGGGTGTCCCTAATGTCCACAACTATAGAATTTCGTTGAAGAAAAGTGAGAGCTTCTCCCAAAGCTTCCTTATCTTCCTCTACCAATATTATAGGAACTTATTACTCTATTATTGTATCCACCTCTACTATTTGTCTCTTGTCCTTGCTCTACATATTTGGATTCAATTTTTCCTCTACTATCACTGTCTCTTCCGCTTGAACCTCCTCTATGGCCACCTCTGTTATCTCTACCCCTTCCCCTATTTCTTGAACTAGAATCTTGTTTCTTCTTTAGTTTCTCTTCCACTTTCAAATCCATTTGAAAACAAATATGAATGAAAGTAAGGGTAAAGAGACTGAGTTCCTCCTAAATGTTCCACGTTAAACCATTTAGGTATCTTGCCACTTTAATTCTCTCTGTCTCCTGAATTCTTGATCTAAGGCAAAGTTTTTAAAACTCCTCTATATAGGCTGGCACATCTAGGTCTTTTTTCCTAAGGTTCTAACTCTTCTTATGCTATTGAATATCATAGTCCTCTGGAAGGTAATTCTCCTTCACCTTTGCAACCATAGTTTTCCAATTTGATATGGGTTTCTTACCCTCCTTCTCTCTTTCTTCCTACAAGAACTTCCACCATGTAAGTGGTTGCCCTCTTAGCCTTGATTTTTCTATCTTCACCTTTTGGGCTACTATAATCCCATCACACTCAAAGTGAATCTCCATCCCTTCAAGCCATTCCATAACCATTTCAGTGTCCATCTTACTAGAGAATACTGGTATCCCTTCTAGAGCCTTTCCACTCAATGCCTTGAGTGCTTTGAGGTTTGGTTCCTCTGGTAGAAGAGGGTCAGGCTCTTGTTCTATCTCCTCTTCTATTGGTGTCTTTCCTTTGTCTATCCCTTCATGAATTTCTTCTCTCAACTTACTGGTAGTCTCTACCACCTCTACCATCTTGATCTTCATTTCCTCCATTTCTTCTCCAGGAAGCCTATTCTTGATTTGCTGCTCTGACAAATCCTTGGCTAACTCTGCATTAGTTACCATGATGTTCTCACCTATGGATTCACTCTAATTTGACATGCACAATGCCACTCCCAAGCATTTTAATGGCTCTGATACCAATTTTATGGTGAGTTTCTCTCCTAGAGCCTCCTAGCTCTCTCCAAGTCCTTCTTCTGGACTTCCTTAGGCTCTCTTCTCTACACTATCTATAGGATAATCTCCCAATCCCCTAACTCACTAGGAACTCTCCACCAATTTCAACTCTTCTCTATACTCCTCTACATAGCTCTTTTACATTCGTGGTTCCACTAACCATCTGCCCCTCCTATGGTTTCAAACTCTTAAGAATTGTTTCCTCAATTCCCCTTAGGTCTAATTCCCTCTCTAAGGATTCAATTTTGTGAGTTCCCCATTCATTTTCCAAACGGGTTCTAAAATCAAGCCTTTTAGGCCTTGTAGCCTTTTTAGGCCTATTAGCCCTCCAAAACACAGAAAATGTGATTTCTCTCCTAAAATACCTTATTCTTTGTGGGTTTTTCTTCCCCTTCAGGATTTTCTAGGTCTTTGGTCTCACTACTGTCTGTACAATGGACTTTTGCCAAACCCCTAAAACAAGGGCTTCTAGGGCATGAAGACTAGCCTAACTTCTAGTTCTTCTTTCATCGATCTAGTGAACTCCTCTGAACTCCTCCTTCCATCACAATATCTGCACCTCATGCCCCTACACTCGTCCAACATTCATTGGCACATACCAATCACCTTGCAACCTCCATTGTTGCTGCACTACTCAGGAACCCTAGCCAGAATGACTAACCCTCACCTAGGGCCTGATTGTTTTCAAGCTTCCCCTACACACACACTCCACAAGCAATATGTACACAATATATACAAGGATCTGTTGGTTTCCAAGTGGTCATGGAGTTTGAACTACGGGAACACCAAAAAAAACCATTCTTTTACATGACTGGACCAAAACTAGCCAGTGAACTTGCAAAACACAATAAATTTAACAAAGCTTAACTAGAAAGTTTAATCTATCAAACTAATGCCACAAAAAACTTGGAAACTACATTTTAAACACTATCCAATCATTAATTCAGTCCATTCAATCCAACCAAGTCGTGGATGATGGCTCTGTCACTTAATTACAGTGTAAAATCCTTATTCTCAAACACCAGTCTATACACAATGAACTCTAACTGTCAGATTAAGGTTGGGAACACCTTATATACCTCTTTCCCATATGTTTAGACCCTCTAGTCAGGATTTGGGCACCATAAGTGCCGATTCCTAAAAACAAGGAAATTTTGTCATGACAACTTTGACAACTTTTTGTCAAAATAGCAATTTTCACATTTTGAGTGTCCTAATTGGTTTCAAACCTTACCAATTGACCTAAAATGAATAAATAACATTAAAACCTTAAAAACCTTCCCAATTTGGGGATTTGGTCAACTCTTTGACTTTTGAGTTGAGTTCTAGGTCTTAGACCCCTAGAATCAACTAGACTCAATCAACATCCAACCCTAACCTTTCCTAACACTAACCACACCTAAAAATCACACTAGGGAATTTATATTCTATTCCTTATTCTTGGATGGTTGGCCTAACCAACCTACAAGCTAAAATGTTTAAAGGTCTAACTAAAGACCTTAGGGTGCTCCTGCACCATCCTCCCCTGCAGCAAGAAAGTCAAGGTACTTGTGGTGTCAGGAACTCTTCATAGATTCCATGCTTCTTGAAGCCATTCTCAGCTAGCCAAGTGGCTTCTGACTATGGTTTCTATCTCCACTTCAGTAGATGCTCCATATAGACTTTGTGTCTTGTCTTCTTCTTCACCCTTGAATCCAATATCTTCTCCACTTGTGGCTTGACTTTTTCCAGAGTCTTGAACTCTCCCATGTCCTTATGCACCTCTATACTGTACTGCAACTCATCCATCTTTGGCCCCTTGTACTTGATCAAATCATTCACATTGAAGATTGGAGAAATTGACATCTCCTTGGGAAACTCCACCTTATAAGCATTAGGCCCATAGTTAATATCTTGCAAGGTCCAATTATTTTCATCTATAGCTTACTAGGTATCCCATTTTGTAATATTGCCTTATTCAAGAACACCATCACTAGTTCACCCACTTCAAACTGCAAATATCTTCTTCCCTCATCTTTTTTTGCCTTCAACTTTTGATTGGCCTCCATTAAGGTCCTCTTTACCTATTCATGGACTTCCCTCATTGATTGGGCGAAAACATCAGCATGCCCACTAACTCCATCATATCCTTTGAGGTCTCTGAGCTCCATCGCACCCCTTGGATGTGCCCCATACAAAATTTCAAATGGAATTTTTCCTGTAGTCCTATTTGTGCTATCATTATAGGAAAACTCTACCTGTGGTATTACTTGCTCTCATCCTTGTCCATATTCCTTTTTTTAGACACCTAAGTAGGTTCCCAAGAACTCTATTGATCACTTCAGTCTACCCATTCATTTGAGGATGATAGGTAGATCCATGAGACAAGTTTATACCTAGTCTCTTCCATAGGTTTTTCCAAAAGTGACCCGTGAACTTCACATCCCTTTCTTCAACAATGCTCATTGGTAGGCCATGTATCCTTACTACTTCTTTGAAAAACAAGTATGCAATATGGCTGGCATCATGTGTTGTTTTGCATGGTATGAAGTGGCTCATTTTGCTAAACCTATTTACCACTAAAAATACTTTGTCTAAACCTATTGGAGTCCTAGGTAACCCCACTATGAAGTCCATACTTATGCACTCCCAAGGTATACTTGGGATGGGTAATGGCTGGTAAAGTCTTGCATTGGATGAAGTGCCCTTAGCCTTCTGACATATGCCACACTGCTCCACATATCTTCTCACTTCCTTCTGCATCTTTGGCCACCAATAGAACCTCTCTACTAGGTCCAATGTCTTATTCAATCCAAAGTGTCCACTTAGGCTTCCATTATGCTTTTCTTGTATGAGATTCTCCCTCATTGAGCCTTTTGGAACACAAAGTTTCTTGCCTTTGAATAACAACCCATTCTACAATGTATATTCTGCAAACTCACTATGAATGTGATTCTAAAAATTCTGACACACCTTGTATATCTCTGAGAAATCTGAATCTCCCTCATAAAGGTCCTTAAAACCTTCAACTCCTGTACTTTGAAACTGAATCTCTTGAATGGTGAGGAGTCTCCTACTAAGAGCATCTGCAACTTTGTTTTTCACCCCCTACTTATGCTTTATGGTAAAGGTGTAAGATTGTAGGAACTCCATCCACTTGATGTGTCTCAAGCTAAGCTTGTCTTGAGTGTTTATATAACTCACTGCTTGGTTGTCTATGAAGACAACAAAATATTTGGGAAAAAGGTAATGCCTCCACTTCTTTAAAGCTTATACAAGATCATATAGCTCCAAGTCATAGGAAGAGTACCTAGACTTAGCCTCATTTAGCCTTACACTAAAAATGGCCACAGGCCTACCTTCCTAACTTAAGACAACTCCTACTGCAATGCTACTTGCATCACATTCAACAATGAATGGTTTGTCAAAGCTTGGTAACAGTAATATAGGCTGAGTAGCCACTTCCTTCTTCAACCTTTCAAATCTATCATTAGCTGCCTTTGTCCACACAAACTTTGTTTTCAGTCCCCCTTTTATAGTCTCTAGGACTGGAGCACAAATCTTACTGAATCTCCTAATGAACTTCCTATAGAATTTGGGTAACCCATGGAAGCTCCTAACTTTCGTCCCTATCTTAGGAGTAGACCAGTTCAATATGGCCTCTACTTTCTCGTTATCCACTTTTAAGTCACCCTTGGAAACCACAAAGCCATGGTAGACTATCTCTTCTTTCATAAACTCACTCTTCTCAAGGTTTATAGCGAGTTTCTCTTCCTAAAACTTCTTCAACACTAGCTCCAAGTATTTCATGTGATCCTATTTAGTTTTACTGAAAATTAGGATGTCATCTAGATAGACAACTACAAAAACTCCTATATAGTCCTTCAAGACTTCATTCATTACCCTCATAAAGGTGCTTGGTGCATTGGTAATCCCAAAGGGCATCACTAACCATTCATACAACCCCTATGTAGTCTTAAATGTAGACTTCCACTCATCACCCTATTTCATCCTAATTTGATAGTACCCACTCTTAAAATCAATTTTAGAGAAGTATTTAGCACCCCCAAGCAATCCATCAAGTCTTCTATTCTAGGAATTGGAAATCTATACCTGATAGTTATCCTATTTATTTCCCTAGAATCAATACACATTCTCCACTTACCTCCTTTCTTAGGACCCAACACCACTGGGATAGCACAAGGGCTGATGCTTTTCCTAATCAATCCTTGATCCAACAACTCTTGCACCTGCCTGGCTATCTCCTTGTTTTACTCTGGTGTCATCTTGTATGCAGATTTGTTTGGAAAGGATGCTCCTAGTATGAAGTCAATCTGATGACTTATCTCCCTCTTTGGTGGTAATGAGGCCGGGGTACCCTCACAAATTATGTCTTTGAATTGATCCAATAGTAACACCCCAAATTATGTCTTTGAATTGATCCAATAGTACTCTGGTGTCATCTTGTAACACCCCAAAATTGGAACCTAACAACCTAATCAATTTTGGTGCATTTTCTTATCCTCGAAGTCCTATTGTACTAGGCAAATTCTTCTCCTAATTGACTTTAATTGACTGAGTTTCAAATGCAGAAAACCCAAATTTGCATAAA
>MU225366.1:1385434-1404673 GCA_018584345.1 Thuja plicata
AAATTAGAGGCATTCAATTCTTAGCTTAATTGCACTTTTACTTCCATAGCTTAATTGCATTTCATTCTTAGACTAGTTGCATTTCATTTTCACAAGCTTAAATCATGTCTCAATTCATAGAATGACAGCAATTTCTCATGAACTAGATGCATATTTCTCATAAATAATGGCTTTTCTTCATCTACTTGCATTATAAAATCCTCCATATTAGAAATGGTCAGGTTGTTGGCTCTCGTTCTGAGGGTAAACTGCAACAATCACATCTAATTAGGAGGCAACAGGTCACTTCAATCACATTTGTAGAGAAAACAATTCATGTTTGTCTTTGCGAATTCATTGATTGTGTAAGGACTATGTTGCGTTTGTGTTGAATTAAGAGGTCCACATTCAGCATAAGAAAATCACCCTATTTCATCCTAATTTGATAGTACCCACTCTTAAAATCAATTTTAGAGAAGTATTTAGCACCCCCCAAGCAATCCATCAAGTCTTCTATTCTAGGAATTGG
Source organism: Thuja plicata (assembly GCA_018584345.1). NCBI lineage: Eukaryota > Viridiplantae > Streptophyta > Pinopsida > Cupressales > Cupressaceae > Thuja > Thuja plicata. The sequence goes on from MU225366.1 coordinate 1,385,943, forward strand.
AAATCTATACCTGATAGTTATCCTATTTATTTCCCTAGAATCAATACACATTCTCCACTTACCTCCTTTCTTAGGACCCAACACCACTGGGATAGCACAAAGGCTGATGCTTTTCCTAATCAATCCTTGATCCAACAACTCTTGCACCTGCCTGGCTATCTCCTTGTTTTACTCTGGTGTCATCTTGTATGCAGATTTGTTTGGCAAGGATGCTCCTAGTATGAAGTCAATCTGATGACTTATCTCCCTCTTTGGTGGTAATGAGGCTAGGGTACCCTCACAAATTATGTCTTTGAATTGATCCAATAGTCCCCTCAGCTCTTTTGGCATAGGTGCTTGTTTATGAGTCTCCTCCTCCTTTGGCTTTAGCAAAATTGCATAACCAACTTCTTCATCTTTCATATCCTTTATAAATTCTTTCTCACTGATCAACATGACACTAGATTCTGGCTTCTCCACTATATCTTCCTCTAGTATGGATTGTATCTTGAATGTTACCTCATTTTTTCTTGAAGGTGTAATTATTATCCTTCCCATTATGGACAGTTTCTCTGTCATACTTCCATGGTCTTCCAAGCAACAGATGACAAGCATTCATTGGAAACACATCATATAGTATCCTATCTTGATACTTTCCAATAGAAAACTCTACCCACAGTTGTTCATTCACCAAGATGTTTTGACCCTTATTCAACCATGTAACTTTATAGGGACATACATGTGGGATTTTGGTGAGCTTCAACTTCTCAACTACCTCCTTAGATATGACATTATCTGTTGACCTTGAATCAATGATCACTTTACATTCCTTTCACAATATCTTGCATTTGACTCTGAAATGATCCCTCCTTTGTTTGTGGTCATCTTTGGTGGGTGTCTTGATTAGATTCCTCCTCAACATTAGATGTTTCCCTTTCTCTGAATCCAGACTCACATTTGATTGTTTAGAACAATCTTCTTCTTGAACATAAGCTATCTTCTTCTCTCCTTGTGAAGGTGTTGGCTTATCCGAGCACCTATATGTAGGGTATCCCAACTGTATACATTTGTAGCATTTCATTGAATAAAAGTGAGAGCTTCTCTCAAAGCTTCCTGATCTTCCTCTACCACTGTAATAGGAACTTCTTCCTCTGTTATTATATCCACATTTACTATTTGTCTCTTGTCCTTTCTCTGCATATCTGGATTCACCTTGTCCTCTACTGTCACTACCTCTTCCACTTGAACCTCCTCTATGACCACCTCTATTATCTCTACCCCTTCCCCTATTTATTGAACTAGAATCTTGTTTCTTCTTTAGTTTCTCTTCCACTTTCAAAGCCATTTGAAAACAACTATGAATGGAAGTCAGGGTAAAGAGACTGAGTTCCTCCTGAATGTTCCACCTTAAACCATTAAGGTATCTTGTCACTTTAATGCTCTCTATCTCCTGAATTCTTGATCTAAGGAAATTTTTTTGAAACTCCTCTATATAGGATGGCACATATAGGTCTTTTTTCGTAAGGTTCTGCCTCTTCTTATGCTATTGAATGTCATAGTCCTCTGGAAGGTAATTCTCCTTCACCTTTGCAACCATAGTTTTCCAATTTGATATGGGTTTCTTACCCTCCTTCTCTCTTTCTTCCTGCAAGAATTTCCACCATGTAAGTGCTTGCCCCCTTAGCCTTGATTTGGCCATCTTCACCTTTTGGTCTTCTGTAATCCCATCACACTCGAAGTGATTCTCCATCCCTTCAAGCCATTCCATAACCATTTCAGTTTCCATCTTACCAGAGAATTTTGATATCCCTTCTAGAGCCTTTCCACTCAATGCCTTGAGTTCTTTGAGGAATGGTTCCTCTGGTAGAAGAGGGTCAGGCTCTGGTTCTATCTCCTCTTCTACTGGTCTCTTTCCTTTGTTTATCCCTTCATGCATTTCTTCTCTCAACTTACTGGTAGTCTCTACCACCTCTGCCATCTTGATCTTCATTTCCTCCATTTCTTCTTCAAGAAGCCTATTCTTGATTTGATGCTCTAAAAAATCCTTGGCTAACTTTGCATTAGCTACCATGATGTTCTCACCTATGGATTCACTCCAATCTAACATGCACAATGCCACTCCCAAGCCTTTCAATGGCTCTGATACCAATTTTATGGGGAGTTCCTCTCCTAGAGCCTCATATCTCTCTCCAAGTCCTTCTTCTATACTTGCTTAGGGTCTCTTCTCTACCCTATCTAGAGGATAATATCCTAATCCCATAACTCACTAGGAACTCTCCACCAATTTCAACTCTTTTCTATACTCCTCTCCATAGCTCTTTTGCATTCATGGTTCCACTAACCATCTACCCCTACTGTGGTGTCAAACTCTTAAGAATTATTTCCTTAATTCCCCTTAGGTCTAATTCCCTCTCTAAGGATTCAATTTTGTGAGTTCCCCATTCATTTTCCAAACGGGTTCTAAAATCAAGCCTTTTAGGCCTTGTAGCCTTTTTAGGCCTATTATCCCTCCAAAACATAGAAAAGGTGATTTATCTCATAAAATCCCTTAACAACCCTTGAAAAAAATTCCATATTATTTTTTGGTTTTTCTTCCCCTTTAGGATTTTCTAGGTCTTTGGTCTCACTACTGTTCGTATAATGGACTTTTGCCAAACCCCTAAAAACAAGGGCTTCTAGGGCATGAAGACTGGCTTGGATTCTAGTTCTTCTTTCACTGATCTAGTGAACTCCTCTAAACTCCTCCTTCCATTAGAACATCTACACCTCATTCCCCTACACTCCTCCAACATTTATTGGCACATACCAATCACCTTGCAACCTCTATTGTTGCTACACTACTCAGGAACCCTAGCTAGAATGACTAACACTCACCTAGGGCCTGATTGTTTTCAAGATTCCCCTAAACACACACACTCCATAAGACACATGTACATAGTATATACAAGTCTCTAATGGTTTCCAAGTGGTCATGGAGTTTAAACCACGTGAACACCAAAAAAAACCCTTCTTTTACATGACTAGACCAAAACTGGCCAGTGAACTTGCAAAACACAATAAATTTAACAAAGCTTAACCAGAAATTTAATATATCAAACCAATGCCACATAGAACTTGGAAACTACATTGTAAACACTATCCAATCATTAATTCATTCCATTCAATCCAACCAAGTCGTGGATGATGGCTCTGTCACTTAATTACAGTGTAAAATCCTTCTTCTCAAACACCAGTCTATACACAATGAAATCTAACTATTAGATTAGGGTTGGGAACACGTTATATACCTCTTTCCCATATTTTTAGACCCTCTGGTCAGGATTTGGGCACCATAATTGCCGATTCCTAAAAACTAGGAAATGTTGTCATGACAACTTTGACAACTTTTTGTCAAAATAGCAATTTTCACATCTTGAGTGTCCTAATTGGTTTCAAACCTTACCAATTGATGTCAAATGAATAAAGAACATTAAAACATTAAAAAAATTCCCACTTTGGGACTTTGGTCAACTCTTTGACTTTTGAGTTGACTTCTAGGTCTTAGACCCCTAGAATCAACTAGACTCAATCAACATCCAACCCTAACCTTTCCTAACACTAACCAAACCTCAAAATCACACTAGGGACTTTATATTCTAGTCCTTATTCTTGGATGGTTTTCCAAACCAACCTACAAGCCAAAATGTTCAAAGATCTAACTAAAGACCTTAGGGTGCTCCTACAACATTAATCTGCTCTTTTGGGGGTCTTAATACACTCTTTAGAATTATCCCTCTTTTTAACCCCTTTAGAAAATTTCCTTTTGGACCTTCCCTATGCATGTAAGGCATCTTGGGAGCCAACTTTCATGGACTTTATCCTCATTTATTTGGAAATAATTATAGCAATCAATTTTTTAATCTTTTGTTGTGCATTATCACTATAATAGGGGCAAATAATTGAGTTAGTATACCTACAAAAATAAGGGTTAGATCTAACCAAATGATTGAGATTATTGTAAACAATCTACCCCCATTCAAGAAAGAATGACATAATTCAACTCAAACAATCAATAATTCAAATGAATGAACATGCATCAAATCATAAATCCTTGCTTGTCTTTTCTCCTTCTCTTTGCAATTGTGAGCTCTCATATTTTCTACAATTATAATAACACGAGAATTTGAAAATCATGGTTATGAATAATGAAGAATCACCTTCATTATATAGAATTTCCTTGGATTTCAATAGACAATTCTGATTGATTGATAATAAATAGTTAATACTCATTTAGACTAGAATTGATTGAATTGATAACTCAAACTAATTAAGAGTTAACTGACTAAACTAACTGCATGACAAAATTGATTGATTAGAAGACTAATTTATTGACTAGTTAAATGAGACTAATTGACAGTTGACTGATTTGAGAACTAATTAGATTGATCAATTAGGAAAAGTGATTGGACAGATGACATAATAGTAGTGTTAGTCATGGTGGTGGAAGTATAAGAATAATTATTATTAAATAAATTTAAAATTTATTTAATTGTAGATGATTAGGAATAAATAAAATAAACATTTTATTTATTTTAGAAGACTTTAGTTGACATAGTGGAAGTGGAATAATTAAACAAAACAATTATTTAATCATTTAAGAGGAAAATTAGTGTTAACATTGCGTATAGGTGATGTGACAATTTTAGGTGTTTGCATTTTGCCCCTCTTTGAGATAATGTATTTTTGAATGTTGTTTCAAAGACTAATTGATAAAAATCATTCCTAAGTATCCTCCAATGAGATCGCGATGCCATCTAGGTATTATGGTGCCCCTCAATAAATTGAGTGAAAAATATAGTGAATGGCTCAATTTTTTGACAAAACGACTAGGATCCCAACACAATTGACGGTTCAAAAATAGAGGTCGTAGGCAAAAGTTATAGGCTATGAAAGTCAAAGGGCTACACAGACAGTTCAAATAGAATGGGTGCACATCCATCAAGGAGGGTAGGGGGTTTAGATAGGTCCTAAGTGGGGATCTCTAGGTTCATTTACGCTCTTGAGATTGAAAGAGATAGTAAAGTAAAAGAGGTCTCTGAGCGAGTTTAGAGAGTGATGGTGCGATATGAGGATGAAGTTCACATTAACATTCGTTTCAAGACCTATCAGCGACTAGCAGGCTTACCAACACTAGTGATTATACTTCAATTTATGTATTTAAACTCTCAATTTGCATACTTTTTTTGAGGTAAGTCATAGGTCAAACGACTAATTGCACTATAACTACTATGCGCATGTGCCACAAGTGTGGAAGATGCGACACATTTTCCAGGTAATTTATCTTTAATTGAACTAAAACTTCTTTTGATTTGACACATATGCATATTATTAGCTACATCTACCTATTTGGTATAGACATTTGATTTTGAATGAACCACATAGACATAATATCATAGTGTTTAATTGAGCCACATCTTCCCTATGCATTGTATGCAGTTTCATGATGGAATTTTAAATTTAGATAGCCCAAATTTGCCTAATGCATTGTACACATCTATTTTTATTTCAACACATGCTTAATTAATAATTATATTTAGACATGTGATGACCTAGTTTTAGCATGTATGCATTGTTATTAACTATTTTTGCATTTTGAGTGAGGTTCCCTTACATTTAACTTAATAGATTTGAGACTCGGTACTGATCACTCAAGATAATCATCTTGAGACCCTAGCATAAAGAAATAGTCTTGGTACTTGTTAGAAGACTTGTTCAAACATTTATAATATTTTCTCTTAGTAGAATATCCTACAAATATTCCTTCATCACCTTTTGAATCAAATTTCCCATTTCTATAATCTTTCAGAATATAGAATCAAATTCCAAATATTCTAAAGTAAATCACATTAGGTGTGTATCCATACCATAATTCATAAGGTTTCTTGTTTGAATCTTTCTTTAGTTGTACTTGGTTCAATGTGTATACAGTAGTACTAACAACTTTCCTCCAATAAACTTGTGTAACACTCTTTTCAATCATCAATGTTCTAGCACAATCCATAATGGACCTATTTCTCCTTTCAACAATCCCATTCTGTTGTGGTGTCCTCGGTGTAGAGACTTGTATCATAATTCTATTCTCATTACAAAAGTTAGTGAAATCATCAGAAATAAATTCTCCTCTTCTATCTGATCTTAAACATTTCAGTTCTTTACCACTTTCTTTTTCCACTTTTTCTTTGTACCATTTGAACATCTTAAATACTTCAGATTTTTCTTTTAAGAATATGACAGTCATCATTCTAGAATAGTCATCAAAAAATAAAATAAAGTATCTGTCACCATAATAACTCTATGTTCTCATAGGTCCACACAAGTCAGTATGAACCAGTTCTAAAATAACATTAGATGAAACTTGCTCTTAAAACTCAATTTTGACATTTTTCCCGTTTGACAATTCTTGCACATGACATGGTCAGGTTTAGATATGCTCGATATGCCTCTTACTTTTCTTTTCTTATTGATCTTAACCATGTAAAAATTCACATGACATAACCTCTTATGCCACAACCACACATCTTCATTTCTAGCCATCAAACAATAAATTTCTGTAGAGTCAAGATAGAATAGATTATCTTTTGATTATTCTCCAGTGTCGATCAACTTTCCTGTTTCATCATAGATTCTAGCTTTTCTATTCTCAAATGCAACTCGGTGACCTATGCTATTTAAATATGAAATACTAAACAAATTATAATTAAGTCCTTTCACCCAATATGCATTCTCATATTTGATCATATTGTTCAGCAATATAGTACCTTTTCCTTTCACTTGACAAGGTGTATCATTTCCCATTCTAACATATCCACCATTGGAATGCTCAAGAAATTCAAACTTGTCTTTATCTCCAGTCATATGATGAGTACAAACACTATCAATAATCCAAACATCATTCTTTCTAACTTTAGAAAAAAGTGATATTTCAACATACCTCTCATCTTCTTCTAAATCTTCTTTCATAGCTACAAATATTGTCTCAATATCTTCATCAGTTTCAATGTCAGTGTCTTCATCTTTATTTTCAACAAGGTAACATGCTTTCTTTCCTTTTTCTTTGTAATCTTAGTTACTCCTTTTGTCATACTGTCAGTTACTTCTATAGTCATGACCATCCTTTCTGTCATTAGATCTTTCATTATTTATTTCATCATTTTTCCTGTTAGGGCATCTGGCAAAAAAGTGTCCAATTTCTTTACAATTAGAGCATATCAAATGTAGTTTACCTTTATATCTTCCTTTACCTTTATGCAATCTTCTATCCATTAATGTTTCAAGTTCATCAAGTTCTCTCTCATCACTTTCACTGTCACTATCATTTCTTATCATGTGTTTGTTACCAGATTTACTACTTTTTAGAGATGACATAAATGCAGACTCAACAGTAGGAACAACATTGTTGTCAAGATTGTTCAGCTCAAATGAAATCGGTTTACCGATCAGAATATCAATTATGATATTATTTCTAGGTGTTGCTCTCATTTTATGCATTATAGAGACTCTAATAGCATAAATAGGCAATAAATTTCTGATAATCTTACTTACAATAGTGTCTTCATCAATAACTCCACATGCTCCACGAATAGAATTCAAAACCTCCTTGATTCGGTTATTGTATTGTGATATATTTTCTCCTTCTTTCATTCTTATGTCATCAAACTTTCTCTAAGACTTTCAACTTTAGCTCTTTGCATATTTACATCTCCTCCATGAACAAGTGTGAGTGTGTCCCACATCTTCTTGGTAGTTGTACATGTCTTGAAATCTTCAAATTCAGCATCAGATAGTGAAGAAGCAAGCTCTATCATCATAGTATTGTGTTCATGTCTTTCTCTTAGTTGATCAATAGTCAAAGGTCCAATGGGTAAGGTAAACTCAGTATCTAGGTATCACGTGACATAATTTCCAATTCTTGACATATATAGTCTCATTCTACTCTTCCATGTTGAGAAGTTTTCCTTGTTTAGCTTAGGCACATCTTTCTTATACATCTTGCGATCTTTAGCTTAAGTCCATTAAAAATTTCCTTCTAAGCAGTGTATGCTCTGATACCAATTTTTAGATAATAGAGAGGGGGTGACTAAGTTAGTTCCAGTTATCCTATAGTCCCAAATACTCCCATATGTATATAACACCAATTTCAAACATATAAATCAACTCGGTGAAATATGAACCGTGATCTCAAACTTAATTACCGAGTGGTAGTAAATCAATACTGTGATTACCAATCAATGCATATAAAGTAATGTGTAAAGAAAAATAAAAATCAAACACATCCCTACACATTAAAACATATATTTTTAACATGGAAACCCTACTAAGGGAAGAACCTCCTGAGATCAGTAACCCAAAATAATTCACTCTTCTGAAGTGAGCTAGGTAAAGAGCCAACCCTGTTAAAGGTTACAATGCACACTATTAGGTGTGACATGGTAAGAGGATTTATCACCAACAGTTATCCTTTGACCATTCATTCACTATGGGCAGAACAAGAAAACAATCAACATTCATTGAATGTCATAATAAAGACTGTTAAATCCTACTTGGTTAAGAGATTTTTCTGTAACAATGGTTAAACTGATACAATAATGATCTAACTCAAATACAACTCTATTTGAAGATTTTCGGATCTATGCTAAGTACATAACCCCTCTGATCAATAATCACTTCAGTCCCTCTAATTCTTCATACTCTGTTATGCTTGGTAAATACTCTTTTCTATCACTCGGTGTTGTCTACAAAATTGCTCAGTCCCATCTTCAACCAGTTTGACCAGTCATGCATGAAGTTAATCTCTTCAGAAATATGCATGTGTGCATTTTCATGTATGATTCATAATGAATCTCTTGTCTCTTATATAGACATCATAACTCATTTAATTTCCATCCTTATATTTTTCCACTTGATCTCTATAGTTGATTTTCCTGCTTCATCCTTCCTTGGTAGTTGTGTCAAAAACACATTTCAATTTCCTTCATCCAATCGTTTTGAATTTTCATTGTCATTTGATCAACATAAAAAACATTATCAATTATCTAAAAATCATAAACAATTGCTAGCTCAACATCTTATTCGGCCTTCAGATTATTTTACTCAATCATTACCGTGATGCGTCGGTGATCCCTAGCTCGGTTAACACTATGCTCAGTATACACAATGTTTTCTCGGTGTCCACTGCTCTGACTCAGTGTATACAAAATTCTTCATTTACTGACTGCATAAACTTTGTTAACTCTAGATCTTCAATCCATAATAGATGTTTGTTACCACGATGATAATAAAATAAGTTAACATCAATATCAATACATTAATTGATTTAATGTCTATCATCACTTTAATAAATCGGTTGATCATCAAATCAATAAATTCAAACATTCAATCATTTGTAGTTTATCAATTCATAATCCTCAAAACCCTACATGGAAAATGATAACGACGTATCAAATAATAGAAAAAACCCTGACTAGCATAAAATATAATTAAAATATTAAAACAACATAAAGAAATCCTTGTCAATGCTGCCACCCTAGCATCTAATCATTTTCATCATCAAGGACTTGTGTCATCTTTGTATGATCCCACGATGGATAAAATATGTTCATTTTCTGTTTGCGAGATCATGCCAACTATCGATCCTTTCCTTGCTTTAGCAGCCAATCCTCGCTATTTAGAACTTGTGGGTCTGGGACACATGTCATTCAACATGATCCCATGAATGATAAACAACGTGTATCTTTCGATAGAGGAATCACACAAACAATCGATCTTTGGTGAGGTTTAACCATAGATCTTCCTTCCTTGCGGTCCCAGGACACGTGGTGACAGTGCATGATTCCGTGATGGGTAAAGGTCGTTCACTTTTTGTTTGTGGAATCATGCCAATCGTTGATCTACATTAAGGTTTTAATCACTGAGTAGATCTGCACAAGGATATGAAATATCAAAAAGCCTGTGAAAACACAGGCAACAACTATATTTATGAATTTGAAAGTAAGGCTAAGAACATTAGGGTAAAACAACAGTACAAAACATATAAATCTCATCGACATAAGTATAAAAAATACTTTCCTAAGCTATTTGGATATGCAAATTGTCCACCAAGTTTACCTAGGATTTCTTGTCTCAGTGGAAGGTCTCAAAAGGACCTAGAGGAAGTGATGGATATCCTTGAATGAACTACTACAAGGAGTGCTACTGAGCTAAGATCTTTTCAAGGTTTGAATAAATTTTATAGAAATTTTATAAAAAAATTTAGTAGTATCTATGGACCCCTATCTGAAACAATGAGAGGGGATAGAAAAGAGTTTAAGTGGACTATGGGAGCAACAAAGAGTTTTGATTTTTTTAAAAGAAAAGTTATAGAACAACCTATTTTTTCACTTCCATATTTTAGTAAGGTATTTAAAGTAGATTGTGATTCTATTGGCAATGTCATTGAAGCTATTTTGAGTCAGGAAGATAAACCGATTGCTTATTTTAGTGAGAAATTCAATGATCCCAAAATAAAATATTATGTTTGTAGACTTCCTCGAAAAGAAATAATTTTTGAAGATGTCAAGAGACTAGTGATTGAATATTGGACCAGCCACTCCCATGTTTCTACTAATTAAAGGGACACTATACAAATGAAAGATGAAGAAACCAGTAACAAAATTGAAAACCCAAAACATTTTATAGATACAACACAGAGTGATCTATTTGAAGCGTTCAAACAAGAATTTTCAGATGTGAAAATATGTCAGAGAATGTTTGAGATGTTGTGCCCTTGCTTTGTATGCATAAATAAGGTACGTGAAACTTGTTTTTCTTGAAATCATGTTGAGTTTCATCTATACTTTCAATCATATAAAAAAGATATGGCAGTACTTAATCCAAATATGGACATCCCTAGAAGTACAACACAATTTTTGAAGTCTATTTTATGTGATAAATCAAAAGATTCAAATGAGTTCAATGTACAATGCATAAAAATGCATGTGTTGATTGTGGAGATTTGCCAAAATTTCTATGGAAATTGAGAATATTGATGTTATAACGACAGTTTTGTAGAAGAGATTTGAATATGAGACATACCAAACTAAGACAAGAGATGAATCCAACAAAAATGCATTGAAAGAGAGTGAATTTTTGTACCTTGAATTTATGAATAGATTTCGTACGATGATTTATCCACATATCAAATATTTTCATGGTGGACGATGACAAGCTAAACAATATCGTGATTCCAAAAGTTATTTTCCACCTGGTTGTATTCTTTCAATTGTAGATCTCTTTGAGAACTCTAAATTTGCTCTTAAATTGCAAATTCAGGCTCAATATTATCATTCTGATCAAGTAGCAATATTTGTGCAAGTGAGCTATAAACACACAATTTGATTTGGATGGTGTAGAAAGTAATGATCCAAATGATCACATTATCATCAAGAAGGTTCATTTTTATTTTAGTGATGATAAGGTTCATGATAGGATCTATGCAACCCACTGTTTTAGAATTTTTTTGAGGATCTTGAGAATCGTGGGATACATGCTTCACAAAACTGGATTTGGTCTGATGGTTGTGTGTGTTAGTACATAAATTTTGAAATTGATTTTCATTCTCATTTTTAAGTTATTATTTACTTTTATTCTAATTCCAAAGCACATACATGTGTATATATTTAAATTATTGATTTACATGTTTTTGTAATGGGTTTTGATTTGATTTTCAATTTTGCAGGATAATTTAAGTCTGCCAAAGCTTTTAATTGGCTATCCATGCAACATCCAAGACACAACGTTACGTTTTTGTGGAACTTTTTTGAAAGTGGACATGGTAAAGAAGAGCATGATGGAGTGGGAGCATGTGTGAAGCATGCACTTTTCCAACATGAAATTGCAGGTACAAATGGTGTGAATACATAATGTTTATATCTATTTCTTAATTTAATTTGCATGTAAGGTATATATATTCAGAGCTTCTTAATTTATCTTTAAACTGATAGTTAGAAATTTGTTAAATTTAGGTAATAACATAGACAATTCAAAAGAAATTGTTGAATGGTGTCAAAGTCATTTTGCTAGTCATGACACAACAAACAAAAAATGTTATTTTTGGGAAGTCAAAGGTAAGATTTTGTGTTCCTATTCTTTTAAAATTTATAATTGAAGATGTATGCATTTCACTTTTATATCATGTAAACTTTACATTAATCTCAAAATGTGCTTGAATGTCATCGAACATGTATATGTAACAGATATTGATCGATCTAATCCTTACTGTGTATATGAAAACCATAACTTCATGAAATTAGTATTGTTATTATCAATTCAACTTCAAAATATGCAAATTAAGCTAACTGAATTGAAATGAAACAATGAGCATCTCATGGCTATGTATCTAGGAAAGAAAATAGTATGCTCTCAACTTAAGAATCCATTAATAACAGTCCTAATAATGAGAAATTAAAGCTATTTGAGGTGATTTAACCCTATTTAGCTCAAATTATCCTAAAATTCTTCAATATTGATCACTATTTGTAAATTGAATCAAACTAAAATGCTATGAATCTTCAAATCAAAATGCCTATAGTGATTATGCTTTGCTCATGAATGCGTGTTATATTTTTTTCTCTCAAAATGACCTCTATTTAAAGGATTTTCCCAAGGGTAGGGGGTAAAGTTAATTTAACCTTGATTAGGTTTGGGTTGAGTTGATTGTCTCAAAGGTTAAGTCAATTTAAATGATGGTTTCAAATAAGGGGACAAAATGAGAGGTCAAGATGAAACTCCAAGATGTGTGATTGAGAATCACTTTGGTATTGATCCATGTGAGCTCAATCCTTAATTCCTATTGGTTAAAATTGATTTTCCCATGTGGTGGGTGAGGAATAAAAGGATTTAAATTAATTGATATATTTAATTTGTTCAGCCATGTGCACCCTTGAATGAGTTGAAATTAATTTGGATTTAACTATACAATTAATTGATTAAAATAAATTGCATAATTAATTTATTATTTTGATTTCATTAATTTAAAGGCTTTGATTATTCAATTAATTCATGATTTTTCTTGGTTTGATCACTTCATTCTTTGTTTGATTTGCTTGACCAAATTTAGGTGTCTACAAATTCCCCTCTTTTAATTGATGTGTGAAGTACATTGGTTCAAAGAATGTCTGATGTTTGATGTCTGATATGATCTTGATGACTGATTTGCTGATGCAACTGATTTGATAAAACTATGATGCGATGCCCTGATGTGAAAAATAACCTGATTGAGATGCCTCACTGATGATGATGAAATTTTGATGCCCCAGATTTGATTGATTGATCTCACGTCCTAATGATATCTTTCCCCGTCGAAAATGAAAGAAAAATTGATGTAATTTTTTTTTGAAAATGAGCATGATTCGTCAATTATGATTTTATTTTTGATTAAACCAACATTCAAAAAGTGCCCTGGTGATGAATTTTCAACCTTTTGATTAAATTAAGGTCAAAAATACCCTTCAATTAGGTCAAAAAGGTATAAAAGGGAGTAAAAATATCATTTTCACATATCATTTTCACTTTTACCCTCATTTTTGCTATGAGTGACTAGAAGACTGATAGTGATGGTTGTGCTGATTCGAGAGCATAGGTTTGAGAGAGGGCATAGATTCCAACGTCCTGTAGATTATGGACCTCTAGTAAGTGCAACCTTCTCATTTGATCAATTTCAAATTTCCATTCCTTTTTGTAGGATTTTTAGGCGTTATTAGATTATAAAAATGAAATTTTTGCCAAGTAGCATGTAGGATAGTTGAAATAGCTTGTAGACTAGAAAAATAACGCATCCATAGTTAGAAGTAGTGCAGTGGATAGAGAAAAATAGCACTTAAAAATACATAACCAAATAGATTTTTAGCGCGTATGATAGGCAAAGTAGCACTTAGGAAACCCTAACTCAGAATCCAAATTCTTCTAGCATGTATGATGAATAAAGTAGCACCTACTAGAAGAACTAGTGTGTACACATTGTTGTGACGCTTCCAAAGAATGAAATAACACATAGCATGCTTTAAATAGTGCGTATATGATGTGGTGTGTATGATGATATGAAATGAAGCATAAACCCACATGAAATGATGCATAACCTGATTTGAAAGATTGAATCCTGATTTGATCATCCTCTAATTTGACTGAGTGTCTGATTGATTGATTGTTTGATTTGGCCTAATATGTGATGTAAACAAGTGGTTGTGATGTTAGTTCTAACATTTTGATGAATTTTTATGATTTTAATCTTCATAGGTTGATAGGATAACTGATTCTTTTTCCCTTTTCATGATATAGAGTTAGGAAAAAATTTGATGTGCTAAAAAAGAGCGATAAGATGATAGGATAACTTTGATTGAATTTTGATGATCCATAAAAATGATGATACTAATATGATTCCACTTGATTGCAAAATAGGTTCAATTTCATAAGCTATATATCCATGGATTATCATTGTGTCATTTGGATATGGTTGATCAGATGACTTCCTAGGAGCGGCGAGTCATAGGTCGATGTGGATTTTCCTTTTTGTTAGATATGCCCTAGTTCTAGATGAATCATGGTTTATTGACAGCTATGGTAGAGCGATGACACTCTAACCATAATACCTTCCGCTTACCATTAGGAGAGATGACCATCACACCAGAGGATGTGTATAGATTATTGAGGATTCTGACTTGAGGAGATTTAGTTTACTATGATCAGGTTTACGACAGAGAAACATGCAGATGGGTATTTGTGGATCCTACTATCAGTGATGAGATTATACTGTGGGCTCAATTTGTCTCATTTCCAGTACTTCCTACCATTTTGGGTTCTCTGATCAAAGGTTTCTTTTTTCCTGACCGACGAGGTCATGGATTTGTTGTTGGTTGGGGTCAGATCCTAGAGGACATGATTGCAGATCTGCAACAATTCAATTGGGGTTCCCATGTGCTAGCACAGTTACATCACGTAGTATATAGACATGGTGCTGCACTTTCAGTAGGTGTAATACTACTACAACTTCAGACATGGGAGAATATTACTGTCACATGGACGATTGCTAAAAGATACAAAAATCCATGGTGACCATATGGGTATGAGGGTATGAAAGTCCAGCCTCATCTGGGCAAGGTGGAGTTTTGGCGATGAATGATTTATTACATAGATCAGGTCATGTGGAAACCTTACCTTGGATATGAGGCAAGGCATAAGGATGACGCAAAGATACCATATATGTATTCACCTCATTGGATGATATGAAGATCTCCTTTGATTATCGAGAGATTCTACTTTTACAGAGTGATGAGACAGTACGACCGGACACAAGAAATCCCATAGGGGTTAGCTTTATATGCTTTGGTTCAGGTAGAGAGATCGATGTGGGTTCCATAGGTGGATTTAGATATGCATGCGAGGATATACATAGGATGATTTACATGGTTTGGCACATGCTAGATCACACAGTGGATGCAGGGATGTCAGTAGATTACACTCAGTGGTTTTCTCGATACAGATTCTTGAGATTTTTAGATCTAGGGGAGCCTATACCTGATATTGATGATTCATCAGATAATGATGGAGCCGAAGGTGGTGGGAGATCACTGAGATAGAGAGTCCCAAGGAAAGTTGGAGGTGGAGATGGTGGGAGAGATGGAGGCATAGTGAGAATGAGAGGTGGAGGTGTGGGTAGTAGGGTTCAGATGAGGGGTTGGTGGATGGGCTCCATAGTTCCATTTGTAGTTTGGAGATAGAGATGGCAGAGAGTGGTTAGATAGGCTCAACTAGTGCATGCTAGATAGGTTCAGTAGGCTCTAGTGATTCTAGTGGTACCACAGATTCCTATAGCTCCATAGGTTCCATATGCTATTGACACACTCACACAGGATGTCAAGACTCTACAGGCTAGGATGACAGTTATGAGTAGCTAGATTGATCAAGTTGCTACTATGATGTAGAGATTCATGACCATGATGGCTCAGAGGCTTAGAATTGCAAGTACTAGTCAGATGCCTCAGATAGATTTAGGTAGCTTAGTGGGTAGAGGGACAGATGACACAAGTAGCCCAGGTGGTACAAGTGATACAGGTGGTATTGATGGTGCCGATGGGATAGATGGTGCCCCCAGTTGATTATGAGCCTCCCTCTTTTTGTGATGTACCATGATGTAATTTGATCAATATTATTGATGTACCTTTGATTTATGTATCTTGATATACATTGATAAGAATGATGATGGACATTTGATTACTATTTTTTGTTAATAATAACTAAGAGGGGGGGGGGGGGGGGAANAGAGGGGGGGGGGGGGGTGAATTAGTGGCCTCAAACATTTATCCTTTAAACTTTAATCTACCAATCAATACACCTCAGATTATTAAGTCCCTACAAGATGTATGCCTTAAAATACTTGAAATAATTAACTGTCTGTTGGTTTACCTTGTCTGTCCTTATTCTCCTTGATTATCGATAAGCAGTAAAACTTGTTTACCAAAGCTCAGTAAATATGTAGAGTAAACCAATCAATCCAAAAATGCATATGTGAAATGTTCAAAAATTAAGTAATAAACCATACACACATACCACATGGATTTTAATGTGGAAACCCTGTTAAGGGAAAAAATCACTGGGACCGGTACCCCAAATTTTCACTCTTCTGAAGTGAGCCCTGTTAGGAGACAACCCTGTTAAAGGTTACAAACACACAGTTAAGTGTGACCTTGTTAGAGGATTTTTATGCATAGGTTGTAACTTAGTATCTGGAATCTATGCTACCATCCTTGAATTAGCCTTTAGACTGTCAATACGCTTTATGCTAATCTTACTACCATCCTTGAATCAGCCTCCTTCTTAGACTGTAAATAGGCTTTAGGTAAGACCGATGCTACTATCATGCATCAACCTTTTTGGTAATCTGTTAGGATATAACTCAATTATAGAAGACCGTTAAGTCCTTCTCTGTTAAGAGACTTAATGCTTCAATGGTTAAACTGAAACACAATCACCTGTTTCTAATGCAACTTTGAATTGCAAATATTTAGATCTATTTACATAAAATACCTCTCTAATCAATATATCAATTTAATTCCTTTGTGCTTCACACTTTCTGCTCTATGATGTTGTGCTTCATTGTTCGTTGGTGTCTGCAGAATTCTTTAGCTCTCCCTTAGCTTGATTGATTAGGACTGTATGAAGTTTATCCTTCACTAGTTTCTCTTTAGCATCTTCTTTCAATTCACTCCCTCGTGTATCTAATTGCTTATGGAAATGAATTATTCTTGTCTCTTATATAGACACGATATTCCTTTATTTCTGATTCTTGAATCTTGATTCTTGGCGTGAAAAACAATTTAGCCAATTTGATTTATGGCTTTAACTCCCGATTTATCTCATAGTTATCTTCTTTCCAACTGTATAAATCAATTGCTTAATTGTGGTTGAATAAAAACAAATAAAACAATCAGTTAAGTCTATGCTTAAGCTCTGCCAGCTAGATATTTTTTCATTTTCTGATCTCTCTATTATGTTGGTCAATTTTGTAGTTCATCGACGGTGACAACTGCCAATTTCGTCGGTGCAACTTTAGTTAGCTTCGGGATCTCTGTCCATCAGGCATCATTAGATCTTTATTTTCGGACAACACTTTCTTCATGTTTGTTGGGCATCACTATGTTCTTGTTCATCGAGCATCACTGTGACTTTATCTCTTTCTTTACCGATGGTGTGCACTCCGTCAGTGTGGTCTATCACTTAGTGAATACTTGACTTTTATGCATTGCTGAAAGCATAACCTCTGTTCCATTGATTCTCTAAAGTCTTTGGCATTATGTAAATGACCGTACGGATGATATCAATTTGACATCAATGAAAATACAAATCACTAACTGGTTTAATGTTTTGCATCATCTTCAACTTAACATTATCAAACATTCAATCAGTTACATGTCATCAATCTCTCCCTTTGGCATTGATGGCAACATGCTATATTATCACACTATACTATTTCTAATACAACATTAAATACAATTGTTGAGATTCATCAAATTACCAAACAGTTTTTTTTGATAACTGATAAAAATGTCTGACCACTGGTAAGCTCTGTGTTAGCTTAGATTTGATTCTTGCAGTTTTTTTTTTTTTTTTGATGTGTTGTGTCCTCTGTTTGTGTCAATTTCTCTCTTTTGACTTTTCTGCTTCTTGATGTCACTATTTATACAAATTCTCTCCCTATGGATATAATCTCTCCCTGTTTGGAGTAATCTGATAATGAATATTTTCTAATGATAATATGGATACATTCTCTCCCTTTGACAACAATGCCAAACAAATATTTGTCAAATATCTGACATTTTGTATAACAATTTCTTCTATCCATAATATATTCTTTGAATTTCCCTTATCCATCATGAATATAACAATATTTTCTAGTGCTCAGTACTGATATATACCTTTCTGTATATAGATGTAGCTTTGAAGTTCATTTTTTGCTTGCATCAATCATGAATGATATTCTGATAATATATGGCTGATGCAGCCTTCAGTCCTTTTACTAACTGGTAGACATCGATTTGACCCCTAATCTTTTTCTCAAGTACTCAAATGTATCCTTGGGCAGTGGCTTGGTGAAGATATCAGCCAATTTTTCTTTTGATTGCACATATTCAAGTATGACCTCTTTTTCTTGAACTTGTTCTCTTAAATAATGATACTTGATGGCA
>MU225366.1:1409087-1426958 GCA_018584345.1 Thuja plicata
GTGTGACCTTGTTAGAGGATTTTTATACATAGGTTGTCACTTAGTATCTGGCATCTATGCTACCATCCTTGAATCAACCTTTAGACTGTCAATAGGCTTTATGCTAATCTTACTACCATCCTTGAATTAGCCTCCTTCTTAGATTGTCAATAGGCTTTAGGTAAGACCGATGCTACTATCATGAATCAACCTTTTTGGTAATGTATTAGGATATACCTCAATTATAGAAGATGGTTAAGTCCTACTCTGTTAAGAGACTTAATGCTTCAATGGTTAAAATGAAACACAATGACATGTTTCTAATGCAACTTTGAATTGCAAATATTCAAATCTATTTACATACAATACCTCTCTGATCAATGTATCAATTTAATTCCTTTGTGCTTCACACTTTCTTCTCTGTGATGTTGTGCTTCACTGTTCGTTGGTGTCTATAGAATTATTTAGCTCTCCCTTAGCTTGATTGATCAGTACTGTATGAAGTTTATCCTTCACCAATTTCTCTTCAGCATCTTCTTTAAATTCACTCCCCCGTGTATCTGATTGCTTGCAGAAATGAATTATGCTTGTCTCTTATATAGACACGATATTCCTTTATTTCTGATTCTTGATTCTTGATTCTTGGCATAAAAAACAATCCACCCAATTTGATTTATGGATTTAACTCCTGATTTATCTCGTAGTTATCTTCTTGCCAGTTGTATAAATCAATTGCTTAACTATGGTTGAATAAAAAAAAATAAAAAAATTAGTTAAGTCTATCCTTAAGCTCTGCCAGCTAGATATTTTGTCATTTTCTGATATCTCTATTCTGTCAGTCAATTCTGTAGTTCGTCGACGGTGACAACTGCCAGTTTCGTTGGTGCAACTTTAGTTAGCTTTGGGATCTCCGTCCGTCGGGCATCATTGGATCTTGCTTGTCGGGAAACACTATCTTCTTGTTCATTGGGCATCACTGTGTTCTTGTTTGTCAGGCATCACTATGACTTTATTTCTGTCTTTACTGATGGTGTGCACTCCTTCGGTGTGGTCTGTCACTTAGTGAATACTTGACTTTTATGCATTGCTGAAAGCATAACCTCTGTTCCATTGATTCTCTGAAGTCTTTGGCATTATGTATATGACCGTACAAATGATATCAATTTGACATCAATGACAATACAAACCACTAACTGGTTTAATATTTTTCATCATCTTCAACTTAACATTATCAAACATTCAATCAGTTACATGTCATGAATTATGATAGACACTCTTGCTCTTGATTTCATATTATCTTTAGGATTTCATTATATGTTGGACTTTATATTTTGATGATATATGGATGCACTTCTATATGATTATGAATTTAATTTTATATGTTGTGGATGAGTTGTTTTATGTATGACAATACTTAGATGGATGCAAACATGTATGATTAAATGCTTTTAATGATGCTTATGCAATGGTAGCAATGGAACTAGATGAGAAAATGCATTTATTTTTGCTCTATGCATATATACCTTTAATGAAATGAACCTTAATAATGAAAATGCTTGATGAATAATTCTTAATGATTTATACAATAAGCTTAGGAAATCATAGATAATAAATATGGATTAATGATTAATGATATGTAATTTTTTGATTAAAGTCCAACATACTCGATCTAAATGATAACTTTGCTTTTTGATGATATCAACCCTTTGAAACCTCTTTTCCTAGCCCAAGGAAATCCTTTATGCAAAACTACTCCTAAAAATGAATGCAACTAACTGTCATTATTGCAAAGAATGCATGGATTAAATTTTCATCATCCAGCTTTGTGGTACTTCTAGCATGTATAACCATCACTGGTGAGTTTGAAAAACCATGATGATATGAATACTGCTATCGTCAGATTCCAATAATGAAGCCTATACAAATCTCACTAGTTTGGCCATGGGAGTATGAATACCGCTTTTATCAGATTCAATGTTGCAAGTATATGTTGACATTAAGATATGGAAGATCTAAATGACCAAGGTATCCTTTTGCGTAAATAGACAGAGATTGAATCCCTTCCATATGCAAAATTTCCTCGATGACTCTTTGATGGTCATATCCTTAGACAAAGTCACATACTTCAAAGAATCAATCTTAAAACAGTCACATAAATCAAGAAAAATATGTCATGCTTTCATCATTTCTAATCTAGTCAAAATATCATGGAATAACTAAAAAGACATGACTCGAGAAAACTCAAAACCTCATAAAAAACTTAGTGCTATTGTTGTATCCATATTTCAAATAGAACTTCATCCATTTTGATCTTCTAGGTTTTGTTTACTTTAATCCTGATAATAATAAGTCAATGAAGGTCAAGGATTACGTTGTGTCAAGATCCGATGGGAATCAAACAATGATGTAAATCAAAGGTTTAAGTGTCTATTTGGTGTGGTTTGATGCCTTCATTCATGTGAATTGGTGTATGCTTTGATGAAATCTGATGATTTGGATTAATTCCCCCAATTGAAAAGAAATGTGTTGGGCTTGGGAAAAATTTCCAAAATATGACAAAAGATCAGTATATGCAAGATGCAGCTCAGAGACTTTATTATGACTATGCACAAATGACTGATGCAAGGATATGTACAATGATAGGGAAAGATGCAGATGGACCATGCAACTAGTAAAAAACTAAGGGTTAAATGGTGCCTATTTACCATGTTTTCACCACTTGAATTTATTTCTCTTTTTCTCTTTTTTTTTCTTTTTTTTGCTACCAAGGCACCTATTGCTAGGTTTTCACCAAGAAACTTTTTATCTTTTTTGATTTTTTTAATTTTATTTTATTTTATTACCAAGGCACGTATTTGCTAGGTTTTCACCAAGATAACAATTTTTTCAAGATCCATATTTAGATGTTTTTTCTTTCTTCATGCTCAATTTTCCACTTTTTTCTCTTTTCTCAAGACTAATTCCATTTTTTTTGAATTTCTTCAGGATCTCTTTTCCACTATTTTTGAATTATTTCAGGATCTCTTTTCATTATTTCTGGATTATTTCAGGATCTCTTTCCACTGTTTTTGAATTATTTCAGGATCTCTTTTCCACTTTTTTTTGAATTATTTCAGGATCTCTTTTTCACTATTTTTGAATTATTTCAGGATCACTTTTCCACTGTACAAACAATGATGCTTTCTCTTATCTGATACTCTCCCATCTGATACTCTTTCATCTGACTCTTAGGTATAGAAATTCTTCAAGTGGATGCTATTAATGGGTTCTTGTAACTCATCTCCATCACAGTCAGCTAACTTGTATGTTCCCGTGCCAAAAGAAGAAGTAATAATGAATGGTCCCAACCAGTTTGCTTCCCACTTTCCACTTGGTTCTTAGGTTTTCTCTCAACACTAAATCCCCAACTTGAATTTCTCTAGGTTTTATCTTCTCGTTGTTATTCATTGACATTCTATTTTGATATACCTTGAGATGTTCATATGCTTGAGTTTGGTGTTCTTCTAGTAACTCCAGTTGTTGAAGCCTAGAAACTCTATAATCTTCATCTGTTATCAAACCATGTAAGGAGACTCTCAAGGATGGAATCTCAACCTCTAAAGGTAATACAACTTTTGCTCCATAGACCAATTAAAATGGTTTTTCTCTTGTTGGTGTCCTTATGCTTGTTCTATAGGCCCACAATGTTAGATTCAATCATACATGATAATTTCTTCCTGAATTATCAACTATTATTTTCAAAATTATGAGAATGTTCTTTTTTGTTTCCTCTAATTGGTCATTCCCTTGAGGAAAATAAATGGAAGAAGAATGATGTATAATATGAAACTTGTCACATAGATCATCCAGATCCTTGTTTTTGAATTTCTTTCCATTATCTGTTATTATAGCACGAGGAATGCCATATCTACAAATGATGTGATTTAGGATAAATATTGAGATTTGTTTACTTGTTGGAGTTGTCAAAGACACAACTTATACCCATTTAGTGAAGTATTTCATTGCAGTTATGATGTATTTATGACCATTGGACGAAGGTGGATAAATCATCCCTATTAAATCAAACCTCATTGATAAAAGGGCCAAGGTGTGGTCATTGGGTGTAAATCTTGTGCTGGCGCATGAATCATGTTCCCATGATATTGACATTTCTGACATATCTTGACAAATTGACAAGCATCATTCTCTATAGTTGGCCAAAAGTATCCCATGCGAAGGAATTTCTTAGCTAAATTTAACCCACTAGAGCGAGATCCACAGATCCCCTCACGAACCTCTCATAAATCTAATTTTGGTTCCTCATCCTCTAGATACCTATGAAGCATTCTGTGAAGACTCTTGCAATACAATGTGTTAGAAAGGATGGTACAACGAGAAGCTTGGCATATAAAGTGTCTCTTTTGATTTCGGCTTTGGTCCAAGGGTAAAGTTTGGTCTTTTAGGTAAGTAAAAATAGGTCCATACCAAGGTGAGTCATGTCCAACTAACAAGCAAATGATTTGGGAATTGGGAAGGTCAAATGCAGGTTTCACCAACTCTTCTACTAAGAATTCATATCTAGCATTTTGTTCTAGATTTTGAAGAAGAGAAGCTAAGGTTGTCATGGCCTCTGCTGTTCTATTTCTGTCCCTTAGAATTTGCTCAAAAGTAATCAAATAAAAATACTTTTTCCAATCATCTATCATCCTCTTGTAGGTCATCAAATTGTCATCCTTTGTTTGGTATTCATAATTAATCTAGTTCATGACTAGTTGAGAGCCCCCATACACTTACAACTCTCTCACTTTCCACTCTAAAGCCATTTTGATGCCTATAACTAGGGCTTCATATTCTGCAATATTATTGGTGCACGGAAAAATAAGTTTGTATGACTTTGGAATTGTGTAACCTTGAGTGGTAATCAAAAGAATGCCTGCCCCCAATCCATGTTGGGTGTATGATCCATCAAAATAGAGTTCCCATGTTTTTTTCTCCACATTAATTATTTCTGAATCTGGAAATTCAACTTGAATAGGATGGTTATCAACTAAAGGAGCCTCCACCAATTGATCTGCAATAATTTTTCCCTGATGGATTTTCTGTCCACATATTCTATATCAAACTCGCTCAATATCATCACCCATTTGGCCAATCTTCCTGTGAGAAATATTTTTCTAAGTAGATACTTTAAAGGATTGATTTTAGTAGTGAGCTTAACTTTGTGCACCAACATATAATGACGTATATTTTGGGAATAAAAAAATAATGTGAGACAAGATCATTCAATAAATCTATAGTTAATTATATATTTTGCCAAAGTTCTGTTAAGCCAATAGATTGTCTTTTATTTTCCATGTTTATCTTCTTGAGCCAATAATACACCTAAAGAGCGATTTGTTGCTGAAATGTACAAGAGTAAAGGCATTCATTTGATAGGTGGCATAATTATAGGTGGATTTAAAAAGTATGAATTCAATAGGGAGAAAGCTTCCTCACATTGTGCATCCCATTTGAAAACTGTCTTTATGTAGAAGTCTAGTGAAAGAATGACATTTTTGTTCCAATTGCAATATAAATATTCTTATGGATTGAAACCTTCCTTGAAATTATCTCATTTGACTAATTTTATTTTGTGTATCCATGTCCATGATAGCTTGAACTGTCTTAGGATCAAATTCTATTCCCTTTTTTGTTACTATGTAACCAGATACTTTTCTTGATTACACCCCAAATGCACACTTCTTAAGATTTTACCTAACTTTGAATTGTTCTAACCTTGTGAAAACATTTTCCAAGATTGGTAGATGATCTTTCCTTTCATGGAATTTAGCTAAGGTATAATTCACATAGTCTTCAAGAAATGTATGCATCATATCATGAAAAATTGTGGTCATTTCCCTTTGATAGGTAGCTCTAGCATTTTTAAGGCCAAAGGGAATGACATTCCAACAAAATGTACCCCAATTGCATGTGAAAGTTTTTTTCTCTTGATCTTCTGGTGGTATCTTAATTTGGTTATATCCGCTAAATCCATCCATAAGGGAAAACATAGAGTGTCCTATTGTCAAATCCACTAGAGAATCAATGCTAGGTAATGGAAAGTCATCCTTTGGTCATGCTAAGTTGAGATATCAGAAATCCATGCATACTTTAATTGATTTATCATACTTTGAAACTGACACAATATTTGATATCCATTCTGCATAAGCTATAGCCCTTATGAACCCCACTTGTAACAACTTTTCCAATTCTGCTTTTACTAGCAAGGCTATTTTGGGATGCATCTTTCTTAGTTTTTGTTTCATTGGCTTAGCTCCTAGTCTTATATTTAGATGATGCATAATGAAACTCAAATCTAACCTTGGCATATCCGAATAAGACCATACAAAGTTAACTTTCTTTTCTTTGAAGAATTAGATGAAATCTTGCCTTTCTGCTGGAATTAATGAAATTACAAGGTGTATGTATCTTGGTTCTGATTTGGTTCCAATATTAACCTTCTCCATTAGTTCAATCAAGATAGGAGATCTTTCTTCATCATGTTCGAGCAAGGTTTCCAATCTCTCTTCCTTAGGTGCCACAGTTAAGTTTTCACCTTTGGAACATCCTTTATTTTTAATTTTTTTGGGTTGGTTTTCACAACTAAACCATTTAATATTTTTATTTATTTTATTTTTTTCTTTTGTATTGAGAGATTGTACCCTTTGTTCCACTTCTATGCTTTGATCGAATTCATTGGTGAAAGAGGGTTCAATTGCATTTAGGTATAGGGCCAAAAAATTGTCATTAGGAAAAGAGAGTATGTCATTTGGCTCAGCTAGGTCCCAATCAATCAATTCAGGGTGGATAAGAGATAAAGCTTCATTGGTTAAATCAGTATCCATGGGGTTTAAGGACATGACTTCTTTATAAGGTTCATACATTGTATCACTCAAATCTATGACATGTGCTTGCTCAAGGTGTTCCAAAGAACTTGGATCAAAATAGTCCTCACTTAAGTCCTCTCAGATCTCTAATGGATAAAATTCTTGTGGATTAAACCTAACATTTGCTTCTCCTAACCATGAAAGTACCCATGTTTCACCCACCCAAGGAGTTCCATTTGACTCTTTTCTTAAATCTAATTCTTGATAATTATTTGGACCTTGATTAGAACTTGATCCTTGGTCAACACTTGGTTGCTTGTTTGCACTAGATGTAGGAGCATAGGTATCAATTAAATCCACTTCCTTGTCATGAAAAGAATCCTTAGATAAGGAATACCATTCATATTTGCTGGATTTATCTTCACTTTTTGAATCTAGCCTATGAATGTGTTCATAAGAGTCTTTGAAGTTGTTCGAACCATTTCCTTGTTCTTGGTACCCTATTCGTGATTTTTCATCTTTAGATCTCCAAGGAGGTTTTTTAGGTTCTATAAATCCTTTATTCCTTATTCCCAAGGGTCCTCTTCCTTTATATCTCATTTTTTTCATAATTTGAAAATCTTTTCCATATTGATGTGTTTGAATACTCACATTTTGGACACTTTCTACATGGGAACTTGACGCCTCCTCATCTTTGTACAACCATTTTAAAACCCCATTATCCTCTTCTTATGTTGATGAAATGTCACTTGTTCTTACAAAATGGTCATTATAATTTTCATTTGAATGAGAACTAGTTGGCCTACCATGTGACTTTGGAGGAGGTAAATCAAATAATGACACAAAATATTCTCCAACATATTTTTGATGGATTTTGCATTGTTTCTCAAATTTCTTCATCAACTTATCCATTTTTTGATAATGTGTTTTCTTGGAATATTTCATTTTCAACCTTAGATAGGTTATAATCTCCCTCCTCTTTATTTGAAACATTTAACATAGCAATATTATTACTTTCATCTACAAAACTAACTTTCTCTTTACCCTTAGTTGATGTGGATGAGTTAGTCTTGTCTTGATTTGATTTGGTGATCAAGGTCAAAATAGGACCCTCTTCTTGATGTTATTCTCTAGGAGCACTTGGGATAGTCCCTTCACTATTGTGTGGGATTAATTCCTCATTCACAGGTTTAACAATATTGCAATATTGGAATAGATTCACATTTCCACTTTTAGTAATTTCTTCTCCCATGTATGGAAACTTGATACATTGATGGTATGTTGAAGGTACCGTTTGCATTTCATAGATCCACGATCTCCCTAGCAAGATGTTATAAGTTAATTTCATGTCAAGAACTTGGAAAATGGTATCTTTTTTTATTGGCCCCACTTGAATGGGAAAAACCACCATTCCTTTAGAAGATCTTTCTTCATCATCATAGGCCTTAATGGTGATCTTCTTCTTTGGATCCACGACACCTTTGGAAAATCATAGGGCTTTGACTAGAATCAATGTGCAAATGTTTAGAACAACCCCCCCATCAATAAGGGCTCTTTTGACATGGTTTTTATGTATCAAAACCTCTATATGCAACATAATATTTTGGGGATGATTAATGGACATGTCATCTTGTTTGGAAAAAGGAAAAACAATGAGGTGCAATGAGATCACCCACCATATTTTGAAATCTATCTACATCTAGGTTGTTGGGAATAGTAGTATCCACAAGAGCCTTTTATAAGATCTCCTTATGATTTTGTGAGAGCTTTAACAATTCAAGTATTGAAATTTGGGCTAAAGTCTTTTGCATTTGATCCATAATATTATATTTCCTTTGAGAAGAAGATGATTGATTAGGACAAATAGTCTTAGGGGAAATTCCTTGTAAGGTTATCTTTGATTCTTGCTCCCTAGTAACAACATTAGAGGTTTCCTTTGATGGTTTATCTTTTACAACAACAACAACATCAATAGTATTATCATATCCTGATAAGGAATTGATTACATCAGCATAGCTATGTGTAAAATTAACTTTGTCATTTCCTCTTTTGTTGTTTTGATTGCTATTTGAAGATTCCCCTTTCTAATGATTGAAGAAAGGAGTTTTGAAGGCCATATTATATTCATTGTTTTGAGTTCCTTCCACCTTGATCACCCCATTATCTATAAATTCTTGCACCTCATGCTTTAATCTCATGCATTCATTTGTCTTGTGCCCTCTATTTTGATGATACTCACAAATATGAGCATCGTTCCACCATGAGGGTTTAACTTGTGGTTCATATGGCCTTGACTCTGGTAGGACTATTAGCAATAAGGGTCCTTAAATCAATCTCAAGTGGTTCACCCAAGGGTGTGAAATTTCTTCTTGGTGATGGGCTAAAGAACGGTTTTGGTTTGTTAGCTTCTTACTTGTTTGGCAAGGTGTTGTTGTTGTTATTGAACGAGACCTTCATTGATTGATTTATATTATTCTCTTGGTTAGAAGATATTGTGAGATTGAAAGGTGTAGCTTTTAATCTGCTTGCCTCAACAAATCCATCATTGACAAGGCCCTTGTTAGTGTTCTTGAACCAAAAGTGATTTTTATTGTTTGAAGCCCGATTGTTGTTGTTAGAATTATTATGGTTATTAGGAAAACTCTTATTTTCCTTAAAAAGTTTGATCTCTCCACTCTTCAAAAAAAATTCCTCTATAGTGATTCCATTCTCAATGATCTTCTCATAAGTAGGTGGGCATTGGAGTTGTAGCCGATAGTTCATGATTGTGTTCAAAACTATTTAGGAAGATATCCATTTTCTATTTTTTGGGCACACTTCTAGAATATCGATTAAACACCGTCCTCCACCTTTGCAAGAAGACTAGGAATGATTCTCCCTCCTTTTGTTTATTGTTACATAAATTTAGCATTGTGAACTCATGTTTGATGTTTTATGAGTAATGAGTCACAAACTTTGATGCCAACTCTTCAAATGTTTGAACGTTTGAGGGTAATTTTGAGAACCATTCCATCACGGGTCCTCCAAGGCTTCTTGGAAATAGTTGCATTAAATAAGTGGTATCATGAATAAACTCCAATCTTAATGCACAAAATTCTCTCAAATGGTCTTGTGGGTCGGAAACCCCCATGTATTTATCATATTTAGGAAAAGACCGCATTTGGAGGGAATGGTACCATAATTAAAGTCTTATCAAAAGGAAATGGGCATATATCTTCGATTGAGAATAGTTTTGGAGCCACTGTTTTCTTCATATTGTCCAATTGCATTTGGAAAAGTTTGATTTGTTTATTCATGATTGCAATTGGGTTTTCATCCTCTTCCTTCTTCTTTAGGTTATTCATATCATAATCATGGGGGAGTTTTACCCTTACTTGGGCTAGGTCAAAGAAATACTTCTCCCTATCTCTCTCTAAGATTTCTCCACGATTTTCATAAAGAAAGGGCTTTGTTCCACTTTTTTTACTCTTTATTCAGTGGCCTCCTCATCTTAGGCTACAGGATGATCAATGTATACTCTCTGATTGTAGGATGTAGGATGAGAAATAATCAGTATGTGCAGAATCATGGTATGCCAAAAAATGGCAATGTGAAAAAGAATTCCTTTTCTATCCGTCTAAAAATACAGAAATGCGTGTTAAGTTTTTAGTAGGCCTAAGTGTCAGTACACCTAGCCAAATAAAACACCTAAGCAAATCCCATAACTGATACATATCTAGTATCAGAAATGTAATGGGTACCTGATACATATCAGGTACCAGATATAGTTCAATTTTAAAATTTAAATTATTATAACATTATAATATTATATAATATTGTAGACACCCAAATCCGAACACAATTAATTCATTTAATTAATTGTCCGTCTTCTATAGTTTTAGATAAATTAATTCATTTAATTTACCTAATATCCTCGATTCTATTCAATTAAATGAACATCTTGCTTTATTTAATTAAATGATCAAATAACCTCATTCTTCTATAGTCGACTTATTAATTAAATAAGTAATTAATTTATTTATTTTTCCTATCCCAATTCTTCTAGAATCATCCAACCAATTAAATAGCTTGCCTATTTAATTAACCCTCATTTGCCAATCTCTCTAAATAAGTTAATTGATTTAATTTATCTACAAAGCCAATCCCATTTAATTAAATAAATCTATTTATTTAATTAAATAAGCCTTCCTCTATTTTGAATTAAAAAGAATTCAAAATTCAATTCAAATCCCATCCACTTGCATATTCTTAAAAATTTCACTTGCACCTCTAATTCTATTTGCTATGTTTTCACCAATGATACTATTTTTTTAAGGATCTTTTACAATGTTTTCTCTTTCTTTAAGAACACTTTTTGATTGTTTTTGGATTATTTTAGGAACATTTTCTATTGTTTTTTAATTTCTCCAGGACCACTTTATGTTGTTTAAAGATTTATTCAGGATCACTTTATGTTGTACAAATGCTGAACTCAGGATGTCAGGTGTAGAATATCTTCAGATAAACCATGTGTTAAATTGTGACCTGTATTTTTGCAGTACAACACTCAATAAATCATTAATTCAATTGGTTAGCACATGAAATCAATCAAAATCAAACATAAACTAATTGAGAGCAACCTATTGATTCCTAGTCATGGTGATTGTAATCTAATTATATTTGCTCTCAGAATTATGCATATTAGACTAGTGAATGCCACACATGAAATGAAAGATTTAATTAAAATGCATCTACATGAATGTGATTGAGATGGATTTGATGAGTTAGAAGGATGATCTTGATCCTAATTTGATGCAATTGATCCTAGAATTCTAATGAATTATGTTGCTACATGATGAATTCATATGTAAATTGTTATAACAAATGATCTAAGATGAGGAATTATAGATGCACAAATGATCTATATGTGAGAATTCAATTTGATAGCATTCTCTTATGCAAATGACCTAGATGATAAATGCCTTGATGAAGGTTGCTTTTATAGATTTTCTTTGGAGGGAAATTGATTTGAATTTGAATTGAGTGACTAAGATGAATCCATGATGGATGGTTGAGATTGAACCTTGAGTGATCCATGTGATTCAATTTCATTGGTTGATGCCAAGTCATTTGTCCTTTTGTGAGTTAAATGGATATTAGGACATTTAATTAATTCACTTAATTAATATCTCTAGCCATGAGATTTTTGTCTTTGATTTAATTAAATAGGCTAGGGCAATTAATTAATGATTACTATTTGATTAATGATTGTTATTTTTTATGTTTGATGAATTACGTAATTAAATTGATTAAATTCAATTACATAATTAGACTTAGGATTAAATTGACTTGATGCCATTGATTAGGGTTTTGATCACCCGACTAGGATTTAGGTCAATTGATTAAGCTAGACCAATTTTAAGTGATTACACATGTAGCATTGCTACTGACACTTTACTAGAAGTAGATAGAGTGGTGGTAGTGGCGGTGGATTTGTTTCAGATACATGGACCACAAAGAAAGCCCAATACACCCTGAAATGAATTTTCATCTGATTCTAGTTGGATTGGAGCACCTCTAGAAACAACTATGAATGTTCTCACGACTATCTTTTCCCTCTCACTCTGTAATTTTCTCTCTTTTGCCAGTGCAAGTAGGGCATTCATTTCTCTCTTCTTTTTTTGTTGGTTTCGAAAACAATCCTTTACATCACAATGAGTAATGTCTCAACAAGTAATGTCTGCAACATGGTATTTGAGACAGTTTATGCTTCCATGATATATTTTTAAATATTTAATAAAATATAATGACTCAAATCCTTGATACCCATATTTCCAAACATAGTAGTTCATTTATGTTGCAAGAGATAATTATCCAACCATGATTTTTGTGAGTCTTAATCTAAGGTTATTTTTACCCTCACAAATGTTATATTTAGGGAGCAAATTGTAATTTTCTTTGTTAAAGTTAGAGGGCGACAAGACATATACATCATTCTACAATTGACCAGTAAGGGTGGATTGCGTAGACAAGATCTGAGAAAACCCACTGAAAACGAGAGGAAGTGATAATTATTTGAAGGATATGGTTTGAACATAGACCGGTAGAGTTCATGCTACGAGGAAAACAGAGGACCCACAGCACTTCCTTTAATTAAAATAACAATTATAATTGTAGGCTGATAATAATGGTGTAGAAAGGTCAGGAGCATGGAACATATATTATAAGAATTGTAAGGAAAAGAAAAGAAAAAATGCATGGTTTTGCGTGTAAAAGGAATAAAGTTGTGGATTAGAAAAGTGAAGCTTTTGCAAGGACAAGTATCATTTCAATGTGGACGAAGACTTGATGAGGAAAGCAAGGCAAGGGAATTTTAAAGTGTCCCAAATCAAAAGTTGCTTGTCCCACAAGTCATGCCTTCTTCTTTCATCAAACACCTGACTTCCCACTTCACATTGCCTAACTGTCAAAAATTTCATGTAATGGATGACAGATTTTTATCTGCTTTCATGGCCAACTTTCCCATCCAATGATCAAAACACACCCAAAAAGTTTTTGTGGACACCCACAAATTCAAACCAGGGTTTAAATTAAGGGAGGGTGGAAATGAAGCTTGCTGATTACTGTGTAAGAGAATCTCGAATATTGTAAGTTGTCTGCCATTATTGGCTTAGATTGTTTTGGCTGACGAGGAGTTGGAAAAAGGGAAAAAACATCACATGGCCAGATGAAAAATCGCCTTTGGAACAAGAGCAAATTTGGTATAGCTACAACTATAAAAACTGCTTTGGTTCATATTCATTCAATATAATATGCTTTAAAAAGAAAAATCAAAGGCCCAAAATGCGGTATCAGAGACTGCATAATTGCTGTAGCAAGAGACCTGTAAAGAGAGGTCTTTGGTCCCCTGATGAAGACTTGAAACTCACCAGATATATCCATGGCCATGGTGCAGGGAACTGGCCATCTCTTCCTGACAGAGCTGGTAAGTCATTCATATCATATCAAATTCAATTCAATTTGATTTTGGGTTTTGATTGAACCAAGTGGGTCTGGTCATGGTGGCAGGATTGGAGCGTTGTGGTAAAAGTTGCAGGCTAAGGTGGATGAATTACCTTAGGCCAGGCATCAAACGAGGGGAATTCTCTGTGGATGAAGAGAATACCATCATCTTCCTTCATACTCTCTTGGATAACAGGTACTCCTAGATCTCTGCTTATGGCTCCAAAATCTAACCCTCTATGAAATTTCACTACTGGTTTTACACAGTAATTTCACTACTGGTTTTACAGAGTAAAACTACATACAGTTGGTGCAGAAGGTTTGTAAAGCTTAACCAGACTTTGTTTCAGTATTAAGATTTCCAAATAACAAATAACAGATGTATGTCTGCTTCTAGGCATGTTATCAGCTCAAGAGAACCAGTATATAGTAGTGATAATATAATTCATCTTTACGACTATTATACAGTAGTGATAATATAATTCATCTTTATGAGATTCAAAATATCGATACAAACAAACCATCTGTTTAATTTTAGACATGTTATCAGTTCAAAATAAGCAGTATACAGTGATTTAAAAGTTTATCTTTATGATGATGGATGTCTGAGTATGATCCAAAACATCCATACAAAAGAACTGTTATCAGTTCAAGATAACTAGCATATAGTGATAAAAAACTAAAAGCCTATCTCTATGAAAATGGATAAGCTAAGTTTGATCCAAAACTTCCATATAAAAGAACTGTTTGTTTCTTTCAAGATCTATATCAGTCCATGAAATGGATAAGCTAAGTTTGATCCAAAGATTCAATATAAAAGAACTGTTTGTTTCTTTAAAGATATATATCAGTCCAAGATAACCAGCTTATAATGATAAGTTTATCTTTATGATGGTGAATTGCTGAGTGTGATCAAAACAATTGATACAAAAGAACTGTGTAATTGTTTTAAGGCATTATCAGTTCAAGATAATCATATATAATAATAAAAACGTTTATTTTTATGATGATAGATTGCTAAGTATGATCTAAAATGTAGAAAAACTGTTTATTTGCTTCAAGACATACTATCAGCTCAATATAACCAACATAGAGTGGAAAAAAATTTGTCTCTACGAAGATGGATAACTATATATGATCCAAAACATCAATAGAAAAACATACACAGTTGATTCAAGAAGCAATCATTTGGATTTATCCCAACTTTGAAATTAACTAAATTTCAATCAAAGTTCTACTTCAAAAGCATAACCGACCTATACTGTGATCTTCCATCTACCTGTACTGAGCTTAACTAAGTTGTCATCTGTCTCTGAAAAAGCAGGAAAAATCTCACTTTCATTCACTTCTTGAATAAGCTGTTGATGTTTTTATTCAGTTATTGATTTGATCCAGTTCTTATCTGGATTAAACAAATACTTGCCAATTTGATCTCACATCAAAAATCAAGGCTTGTAAAAATTCACAAAGCTTATATAATTACAAAACCCACAATACAATGTTTTTAGCATAGCTTTACAAATTCTCTGCCAAAAAAATGGAGGGCAAAAGAGATGCTTTTAAAATTGATTACTTGTTTATAACCTATAACTTTTTCATTGTTTTGGGCTTTACAGGTGGGCTCAGATTGCCAGGCATTTGCCAGGAAGGACAGACAGTGAAATCAAGAACTACTGGCACAGCCGCCTTAAGAAAAAGGAGGCTTTTGCTTCAATTTCTAGTCATGATACTTCCAACTCTTTCACACCCTCAAGTGATGCAGATGTGCAGTGCTACTTGCCTCCTCCCACCATTGATGACACCATTGCTTCTTTTCAGCTTTCCTCCAATGACCTCCAGAGTTGTGTTGAGTGGATGGATTCACTGCAACACCAATTAACACAAGATAATGTCATTTTCTTGGAAACATATCCCAGATTACAGGCCTCATCATATGACACTCTGTTCTATAATGAAGAACCCAACATTCCTGATGCCATGGCACATTCAATCATTATAAACCAGTTGGATGCCTCCAGTTGATGGGGATTTTTGGTAGAGGAGTGAATCACTTCAATCTTTCAGCAGTGCAAAATTATGGCACAGATCTCCATTGTATTCATTCCATCTCATCTTTTAGAAGAGCATATGACTCTGTTATATCATGTCTCTTATACAAATGTATGACTGTATTCTATCATCTCTTATACAAACATATGACTTTGTTATATCATTTCTTAACAACATGCATATGACTGTATTATATCATCTCTTATACAAAGATATGACTGTTGTATCTGAGGCACTGTGTCTCTCTTTTGGAAGATTACTGTTATATCTCAGATACTGTGTCTCTTTTGGAAGATTAGTTAGGAAGGATAGATATTACTGTGTTATATTTGAGCACTGTGTCTCTTTTTGGAAAAGTAATTAGAAAAGAAACATTTGGACACTCTTATATAATTAGTATGTTGTATAGAAAATTTACGGATTGAAATTGTGTGGAGTTTATTTGTATTAAGTTTTGGATCATGACTTTTTGTATTGGTTTATTTTTATGATGGTTTTTTTGTCATTTTTGTGGTGATAAGAAAGAAAGAAAGAAAGAAAGGAGAATTTTTATAGTCTATAATACCAGCCATCTGTTTGTGGGTCTACATATGATGACAATAATATGAGCCTATCTCGTACTCCTTGTGGGAGACACTTAACTGTGTTACAAAGGAGACATACATACCATACCACTTTTGAATTTTGAACTTGTGACCTATCTTTCAAGAGCACAAGTCATAATGAATGAATTATAGAGTGTAATTCCAAACAAATAATTTATAAATAGACGAGTTGTAAATGTTAGGTAATTTGTAGGTGTTTACAAATTAAATTTAAAAACTATTCACTTTTATGTATATTATTAAAGATTGAATTGTGATTGTAGCTATGTGCCTTGGCTGATCCAGTCTGCTTGCAGCTTTGAACTTTAGCATTGATGATGTTGGCGTTTATGTTAAATGACTTGGTGTTTTAGATTGTGTTCTAGACCTTTTCGGGCTGTTGTGTTGGTAAGTCTGGACGACTCATTTTGATACTATGCATTCATATTGAGGATGAGGTCTCTCCTTGTGACCTCACCTGGAACAGGTCAAGTGAAATATTTCTCCTCCCTTAACAAAAAGAATAACAATATTTTCTGTGTTATATTTATATAAAAAGTAGATATAATATTTAATTAGTTTTTTTTTGTTAAAGAGACATGTTTTTATTAAATTAACAAGGAGTTAAGTCTTGAAAAAATCTGTGTATTTAAATGTTCAATATATTATAACATTCATAATAAATTTTACTATTTAAAAAATAATATTTTTAGAAATTCTTATCTATTATTAAAATCAGATATATATAAATATCTATCAAGAAATATCCAATTGCAATTTTTAAAAAAATGAATACAATTATTTATCTCACTATTCACTCTCAAATCTCTTTCTATAACTTCAATATCAAAATTGAATATAAATTAAAATATACTTAATTCTTACAAATCAAATACATATATTAACATCACACTAACCTAATTTAATAATAATTAAATACAAATTTCAAAACGTGAAAATTACAAGTGAGGACTCTTTCATTAATGGTGTCCAATAGCATGGAGTATGTAGGGTTATTCCTTTGATAGAGTGGCATATTGGGTAATAATATAGAGTGGCATATTGGATAATAATAAATATTCTTTTTCACGTGGATGACAAGCAATGAAGGCTTGCGTCATGGATTCCTTTCTTGTAGGCACCACTTTGTCTTGATTTTTTAGTAATAATGTTAACTTTAAAGTTAGGTGAAGTAGAAGTTGGTCCCATGAGATCAAAAGTCTTTGTTGAGATCCCACACAACTTTCCAAATTACAAAATATGAACCATCAAAGTTACTATCACATTAACACAAGCATAATGTTTTAAGAGCTTCTGTGGGTCCAATGGACCTCTTCCCCTACTGCATTCGGAACTCCATACCATCCAATTATTATTCAACTCTACTCAATTTAAATTCATATCTTTTTCAGTTTTGTCTTTTTGGGCATACA
>MU225366.1:1427226-1437564 GCA_018584345.1 Thuja plicata
GCAAAATTAATTCACTAATTGTGCAAAATGAATGCAATAGTAGTGCCTACCCACTAAAATTTGTTCCACCATTAATTAGAATCTTTCCTCACAATAGTAGCCCCTACATTTTAGGATTGTAAATTTAAGCAGGTTGAAAAGTGGGGGCTAGAAATTGTCCACAGCTTAGGTGTTTTTTTGGCTGCGATTTCATTTTATACTCAACTTGTTAAATAATACAATCCATGAGACCATAAGCTTCCACAAATTTTGGAGCTTGAATTTTTAAGCATATACTGAACTATAAAATTCATATGGGACCATCTACTTTACAATAATCCTAAAAAAAACTCAGCAGCACCCACTGAATTTTTTTAAGTTAGCTCCCCTTTATGGAATCCCACCGTAAAGAATATAGATGGATGTTAGTCTTATATTTTTTTAAAGACAGGATACTAATGTAACTTATATAGTCTATATCTATTTTTCATTTTACTGATAATATAAATCTCTTTTTTTTATATTATTATTATCTATACTGATTTCTATAATCTATAAGCATAAAATTAAATTTTCTCTAACAAAAAATACAGATTTTTTACTAATAATAAAAAGCTACATATATATTCTATACTAAATGTACGGAGACATTTTAACATCCGATCAGACAATAGAGATATTGAAACTGTAAAATCTTTGCAGGCTTGAAACGGAGAATTTTTCATAATTAAACCCACACCATGTGACCCATTCCAAACTATCATTATAATTTTAAAAGTATTTATTGATTTTTGTTTTAATCATATTTTGTGAAGGACAAATTACACATGGCAAACAGTATTTTATATCTTGTTAATATAATTCTGATAATCTGCACTGTAGTGTCTTTAATAATACTCAATAAATGATTTCATAAGGTAAGAAATAGGTGGAAACTGAGGCTAGTGGAATAATTTATCTTCATCAACTTTATAATGATCCAATTAAAAAATTTAGATAAAGCTTTCATGTAATTATTTAATTATTATTTATTAAGTTTGTGTTTTCCTAAAATCTAATTAAAAACATTAATGTAAGCTTTCGTTTTATAATATAGAATAAGTAGTGTAATTATTCAATTATTATTTATTAAGTTTTGTTTTCCTTCCAACTATTCAATGAAGTTGTTAATTTCTCGTAACCCAGCTACAAATTAATTGCACAATAAATTCATAGAATAGAAACTCTATTTGATTTATAACAATCAATACTGTGAGGACCGATGGAGGCCTCTTTCCGCCTGCTATAGATTTCAAATGTCCGCTCCTCTGTGAAATCTCTGCATGTTACCTCCGCGACGTCGGTGGCTTTATAGGCTATTGGTGGGGTTGGGAGCGCTTGTGCTAGGTCGTTTGGAGCTCTTCCTGTTCTAGATGCTACAAGAATCCTTGCCTCTTGTGGTGTTGACCCTGGCCTTCGTGTAGACAGTACGCGTCGTGCTTCCATTTCTGCTGGAGGTGCCCTCTCTGCTCCATCTACTATGGATTACACTGCTCTTTGACCTTCTTCGCCTATGCCTTCTGTTGTTGTGCAGCTTGGAACGGTTGTGCATGATGTGTTGGCGGCTAGAGTTTTGGAGGAGGGTTCTTCTTTCCGCTCTCCTAGCCCTACGGTCTCTATGGCTCCGGGGGAGTCTTTTGCTAAGATTGTTTCCAAGACGACGGTGGTGGAGAAGGGATCTAGGGTCTCTACTCCGGTTCCTGTGTGTGGCTCCCTCTCGGTCAGGCTCTCTTATGAGGCTGAAGGGGATTTGGAGAACAGTATAGAGATTTTTAAAGCTCATGGGCCGATTTGCCTCTTTCAGGGTTTCTGGCCTAGCCTTCCCCTTAAGCATGACTGGGTTACCCGTAAATGGGAACCTTTCCTTTCAGGTATGGTTCATATCTTTCCTATGGAAAAGGGGTTTTTCATTGCTAAGTTTGATTGGGTTGAGGATAGAACAAAGTTCCTATGTGATAATTTTTTTGCTGGGAGGAAGATAAATTTATGCTTATGATTAAACCCTGGCATCAGGACTTTAATCCTTCATCTGAAGTCTTCAATATGGTCCCTATATGGGTTAGAATACCTAATCTCCCTCTTCACCTTTGGCATGATTCCATCATTGAGGAAGTGGAGGAGGCTTTGGGGGATTTTTTGTTGTTGGATCATGATTCCTACAATATATATCATTCCACTTTTGCTCTTATTTTAGTAGATCTTGATATTTTGAAGGGTCTCCCAGCTGAAATCAAAATAGAATCAATATTAGGATCCTAGATCCAGTAGCTTAACTATGAGGGTATTCCCTTTAAATTTCACCAATGCTTTAAGATTGGCCATGTTTCTTCCCAATGTGGCCTGGAAATTAAGAAAAAGAAATCTTCTCCCTCTTGGTGGAAGGAGGCTTCTACACAACATTATATTATTCGGAAAATTTCATCTCAGTCTAGTAATAAGGATGATTTTGCTATCCCTCCAACTGCGCCTTCTATGGAGGTTGCTGGTATTAACTCTATTTTTGCTGGAACAAATTTTGCTCTTTCTCCACTGATTGTTGTTGTCAGTGGGTCTGTTGGTGGCTCCGTTGCTATTGCTAAACCTGTTCCTTTTCCATTGGCTGTTGTTGATAGTGGTTTTGGGGATGATGGCTTGGCTATCGTGTTGGGCCCTACTAGTTTTGGCTTGATAGCCCCTCTGACAGATAGTTCTTTGGTTGGGGTTATTGATGGCCCAGTGCTGGAAGTTTCGCTGGAATATTCTATTCCCCTGCTGGGAGCTCGATCTTTAGCTGTGGATCCTTTGTGTTGGCAGGATGAGATTGTCAAGGTTGAAAATGTTGGATTATTGTTAAAGGAATTTTTAAAAAAGGTCTCCCTCTTCATTTTACATGACCCTTCGGTCCCATATGAAGGGGACAAAAGGATAGTTTTTATCCTTAACGCAGTTAATCTCTAATATTTCATCTTTTGTAGTGTTTTGGGAAATTTTCTTTTGTGTTCTCGGTGGTGAGTGATCTGTTGGGATTAATGGGAAGTATGTACTGAGAGGGGATGGGTGAATCAGTACCTCTAAAACTTTTTGTATCCTTTAGTCAATTAACCTTTGTAATCAATTGCATGTCCATTCAATCTGATCTAAACTATCTTGATGTGAGTTATATCAATTCATAACATTAATAAGCATGTGAATCATTCATAGAAACATTCATGAACATAATTGACACATAACACAAGATATGGTATCGCAGAAAACTCCTGTAAGAAAGTAAAAATTGTGGTGGGGATGACACCCACAAAACTTCACTATCTGCAGATTGGAAGGCAGCCAGTTAAAGCTTACAATTTGATCACTTCTGATGATCTACCATGTTAGGAGTATCAGTGGAGACTTGTTAAAGTCTACTCTTTTAAGAGATTTAGCAACACTGTTAAGTGTGCACTCAGTTAAGAGATTTGATGTTGGATTGTTAAATCCACCTTCCTTGAAAGGATTTTTACACTTTGCTCCACTTGTTAGAATGATAGAAAATTAAAAATTGACCTGGTAAATGCAATCTCCTATTTATGATACAGATCCTATGTAGTCCACATAAAAATTTTATCACCTTAACTGTGATTGGATAATACCTCTGATTATAAGTTTCCTTTGTTCTTGGTTCTGCTAACCAAATCCTTCTTTTTTTGTTCTAGTTCTTGAAACTCTCAATTCAATCCATAGATGTGCTCGTTCTGTTCTCCTCTCTCTTTTTCCTTCTTTCACACACATTCTAATGAATGATTGCATCATCTATTTATAGATAGATTGACTTCATCAAGTTTGATAAAAACAATGTTAACTCTAAGATCAGGTTTACAAATTATACCTAGATCTCCTAGTCTATGTGTTTTAAATCAGTTAGACTGATTAAAGAACTTACATTCACGTATCTTGTCCCTAAATAAATGGATTTAAAACAATTAAATATCCTATAAATAGAATACACTTGCTTTATCTGACGTGGAAGTCATATCCACTTTTTGTGGGCTGCAACTGACTTTCGGTTTTGTCTATCGCTCATGCTTGACTGTCCTGCGATTTTGTCTATCGGTTGCACTGTATCTATCTTGCCGGTTTGCATTGTAACTTGCATTTCAGGTTCCTATGTTAGGTTCCACTATATCTTTCTACTTTGTGATTTTTTGTTTTCACACTAACTTGTGTCATCGGTTCTCTCTATACTTATTCATCTTTGGTGATCTCTTAATCTGATCTTTGGTTTTCTCTTTCCTGTCTTTCGGTGTAGGCTTACCAAAAGTGTTGTTTGTATACTAATGGAAAATAAATGTCATCAATCTCCCCCTTTGACATTAGTATCAAAAACTGATATGTGCAAAATACTAACAAAATGTTAAGTATATACAACATATATAATCTTTAGTCATTTAATGACTCCCCCTATGTATATGCCGGTATTTCTGTACATATGATATTTTGTCCTCTTTCATAACATTTTCCCTTTATGAATATACATATACATATCTACCATTTTCCCATTTGAATGAATGTACATAACATTTTCCCTTCTTATTTTGTACTCATATTATTTCCACCTTTATTTGATATTAAGGGAAAAGGTCAATTACCTTAGAGCTTATAAAAAATATGGGAATGTGAAGACTTCATGTCCTCTATCATTTTCTCCCATTTCTCTTTGAGGTTCTCTAGAGCCATGTGCTCAAGTGTGATCTTTGAATGCATATCATAGATGTTGTCTGCTACAGACATCTCAGAAGTTCATATCAGTTGCCTTGCAGAACTAATATGTTGTTGTAGTAGTGTAAGATTTGGCAGAAGTTGAGCTTGTAGCTCGGTTACTTCTTCCCTGAAATATGTTTCTTCTTCCCATAGCTCTTTCCTTAATCTTTTTACCTCAATTATCTTATCATAATGCAGTTTGACTACATTGTCTCCATCTGTGGTTAAGCTACTAGCACTGTTTGCTAGATCTGCATCTAGCTTTGCTATGTTGTCACTATTTTCCTTAGTGAACTTCTCTATTGTTCTCAGCTTTTGAATCAAGGTGATAGCTTCAGATATGATGGGGTCTAATTCAGATATGAATTCTGATAGCTTTACCTTATTTATTGCCACTTCTTGGCTAATTTTCTCTATTAGCTTCTGTTGGTACTTCAGTTTGACTCTTTCCTCAATCGCCTTCTCAGCATCAATGTTATGAGTTGTGATTGCATCAATGAGGGTAGCTAGTTGATCAAGTATATGCTTTTTTCTATCAATATCAACATCAGGTATAATTTGATGTAGTATGTCTCATGTTGTCTCTAGTACCATGGAGTCCCTGTGTTGTTTCTTCAGCTTCTCTTGCAATGCCTTCCTCTGGCATATCTCTCCATATTCTTGTAATGCGTCAATGTCAAGTGTAGAGGGGTCACACTTTGGTATTTCAATGATTTCATCCAGTGTAACCTCTAACTTGTTCTTCTTTGTCTTCTTCTTCTTCTATGACTTAGTAGAATATAACACCATTGCCAATTTCTTAGCCTTTTTTGTTGTGCTTGATGATGTGACCTATTGTGCTTCTTTCTGCTACTTGGCATCAGTTTCAGCTCGTCGGGTGTCTGTAGACATCTCCACATTCACCTTAGCATCGTCGGTAGCACTTTTGTCTATTTTCTCAGGAGTACCATCTTTTGGTTTGTCTCCTTCATTGGTGTCCTTTGCATCATTTGTCTTGGTATTTTCATTCTTGTCCTGAGTATCTGCATCTTTTTATTTATCTCCTTCAGTAACCTTGTTGGTGTCAGTTACATATTGAGTGTTTCTAATGTCTTTCTGACCATCAGTGTTGTCTTTGTTTGCTTCTTCTCCTACATCCTTTGGAGTATCCTTCTCCAGTGTTTTTCTTGTTTCTTGCACGATATTGATAGGTTGTATCAATATAGGCATGTTTCCTGAATATTCACATGTGCAGTATCAATTATTGTGTCCTGTTCATCGGTTGTGTCTTTTGCAATAGTGACATCTTCATCCTTATTGATTTCATCTGCTAGGTCATCAGTAATGTCAATGACATTAGTATCCATAATGTTATCATTTGTGGTATCATCCCATGTTTCATCTACAACATCTGTAGTTTTTTTCCCTATTGTGTCATCCTCTTCTATATCTAACTCAATGGATGTATCATCTTGAGTTGCCTTGTCAACATCTTGTTGTTGAAGGTCTTTTTTGGGGCTTACCTCCTCAATAGGTCTGTTCATGATTTTGCACCATTTCTTGTGGCTGTCTTTTTCAAGTTCAATTAACTTGCCTTCAAGAAACTTAGGTGCCCTCAGCTTTGGTGAGAATTCCTTGTTGTGTTTCTCCACCATCTCATCTATCTCTACCTTCTTAGATTCATGTGGCATTAGAGAAACAAGTACTCTCTCTGATTTCTTTCTCATTCTTCAATGCAAATTTCGAATGGGAGGATAATCTATCCAACAGTTCCCTTGGTACATAACTTCCTTCAAATTTTATTGGTACATATTTGAAGTTGTACATTTTAGCTATCATGGCTTCCTCAACTTTATTCTGATCTTCTTGATTTAATTTCTGCCATTTTCTAATGTGTGGATCTGTAATAGATCCAGAATTTGCAATATAAACATAAATGTCATCAATAGTGTTAGGTTCTTTTACCTTGACATTTTCTAACTCTATGGCTTCATCTTGCTCGGTGTCTTCTATGTCCTCTCGGGTTCTAATGAATTTCCTACCCTTCTTGTTTTGTCCTCTTTTCGGTGCGGTTGCTTTCCTTTTGTAAGTCCTAACTTTTCCTTTCTTCAGAGGTGAAGGAGTAGATTCTTTGGATGTTTGGCTTCTAGTCCTTGAAGCAGTTGTTGTCCTTGGTTTCTTAGATGGTGGAGGAGGTGGCGAATCTGACTCTATTTCCTCAGGGTCATTCTTTGCTTCATCTTTACCAACAAATAGTTTTTCTTCAGTTTCCTCCTCTTGTTCAGCTTCCTCAGCTTCTTCCTCGATTACTGACAAAATCTTCTTGAGATTATTTACCATCTTGTCTTTCTTTTTGACTATCTTCTTGACAACTAGGCCTGATTTAATTCTTATCTTGGCCTCTTCATATGTGTCAAACCTTGGTTGCTTCTTGTCTAGTGGTTCATTGATTAAGGCATCAATTGTCTTTGTTGCAAGATCAATGTTGATCTTGTATTCCAATGGTTGTAACCATGTTGTCCTTGCTACAAAAAGTTTGATGTAAGTATTATCTATGTCAACCAT
Source organism: Thuja plicata (assembly GCA_018584345.1). Lineage (NCBI taxonomy): Eukaryota > Viridiplantae > Streptophyta > Pinopsida > Cupressales > Cupressaceae > Thuja > Thuja plicata. The sequence continues at coordinate 1,434,505 of MU225366.1, forward strand.
GAAGCATATCTCATCCTTATATTTCTCAATGAGTTGCTCGGGGATTCTTACCCTCTTTTGCATTCATTCTTTGAATACATTGAAGTATTCATCCATGACTGTTTCAAAATTATCTCCTTGTGCAACTATGCGCTCACTGATTTGCATGGTGACTGGTTTGGTGCTGTCCCATTTCACATCTCCTACCGATGGGAAATTTTCTTGAAAATAGAAGAAGATACACATTATTAGAGAGATAAAACTACAAGTGTTTGACTTAGCATTCCTGATTGTCTTTAGGTTTTCCTTCAACTGATTCAGAAGTAGCTTGGATAAGTCCAATTGTGTACCCTTCTTCACAATTTTTTAGGTTGTGTCCACTGCACCTAATGCTATGTTGTTTAATCTGCTTGCATGGAAGAATTTGTAACCCAAAACACATGCACCGAAATTGATCTCATCATTGGTTATTGTTGTTACCTTCAATCCTCGGTCATCCCATTTGGGCCCTGTCATATTTTTGGTCTCTTCCCTTGGTGGATGCTTTAGTGCCTTTAATTTATCGGTTATGGGGTAACCGGTGACCACATGGATGACATCTTAGGTTATTTCCTTCGGTTCATCCAACCATAACTTATTGTTATGCATTCTGCTCAGTACTAATCGAATCCAATCAATTTTGAAGACCTTTGAAAACATTAGGGCATTGGTGAGCCCTTTCAGCTCAATGTGTTTGTGCTCTTCCTCAAGTGTTCCATCATCATTACAAAGCTTCTTGTAATATTATTCTACCTCTGACATTCCAATCTCTGCAATCTTGGAGTGTATAAAGGATCAAACATCTTCAACTAGCAAAACCCTAGCTGGAATGTGCGAAAATACACTAGTGTTGTCGGGTTGTGAGGAAACCTCTGGATGGATCTTATAATTGGGTTCCTCACATGATGTGTCCTTGATGAGCTTGAAATCATCTTTCTTTGCATTCTTAGATTTCACAGTTCATGAAGTCGATGTCATTTTTAGAAAATTAGGGCTTCTGTGTAATGCGTAAAAATAGAGTTGTCAATCTCGAAGAACTTATTGTTTGTGCATGCAAAGATCTATGTACTGCTTTGGAGTTTTGGAGGTCGATTTGTGATCGCTCTATAGCTTGTTTCTTTCTGCTTGAAAATCACCTTTCATCGCTTTTCTATGGGTGTCATGACAAATGAGTCATTCTGATGCCCTATTTATAGTCGTTGCCCTAAAATGCATGCCATAAATTCTTACCAACTCCTCGGTGTACAAAGATTGAGTTTTTCAGTGAAGAATTTACTTCCATCGTTGATGCTTACAACGTTTCAGAGAAATCAATTTTCAGTTTTCTTTTACCGACAATTTTCAATATCACTGACAACTTGTTCATGAGCTTGTATACCGACGAGGATCGGTCTATACTAGAAACTTTTGCTTTTAACCGATACATTTCGGTAAATGTAGGCAGTCTTAACTTTGAGTGTATACCAACGGGTTTCGGTATATATGCCCGAAAGCATAGTTATCACATATTTCAACAAGTTTGATCATGATGCATCTTTCTTATGCTAATTTGGAATTATATCAACATATTATGGAACTGATGTAAAGTAACAGCTTGATGTAATGCAGTTCCATACTTACTTGTTCTTCTTAGGTGGGGTTGGTGATGTCACTGGATCCATTGGATGGGCTGTCACCATTTGTATTTCTCATTCCAGCTTCATCATTGCTTGAATATTTTCTCCACATTTTTTATCTAGCCCTCTGGATATCTTCAATGGTGTTTCCATTGGGATATGTGTTTGTCTTTGTCATTTGGTCTCTGCAGTCTTTCTTGAGATGACCAACTTTATGATAGTGTAAGCATGCCATTCCGGGGTTTGTCCAGCCTCTAGACTTTCTAGTCCATTATCTCATATAGTTTGCATAAATGTGACCATATCTTCCACATGATATACAATTTTTCCAAGTATTGTAGTCCCATACATACTGATTGCCGATTCTCTTCGGTTGATAGGGAGTTTCTTGACCTTTGGGCTTCCATGATTGTCTTTTATTTTTCCAGCAGTCAAGAGTTGTGTGCCCATTAATTTTGCATGTAGGACAATATTTTTCCATGTAGGTTTCCTTCTTTGGTTGTTTCATCTCAGACTTACTTTCATATGCTTTATGACCTTTCTTGTTACATTTATAACAGAATCCTATGAATGAAGATGTAGATTTAGGAATACCTTTCATTTTTCCTTTGCATACATTTGATGTATGGCCTTGCTTTCCACAGTGATTGCATGTAAGATTTCTTGGTCTTGGATTTTCATAGACATACTTTGGATTGGATTTATTTGATGATTCTCCTTTTTTGGTGAAGCATAGACCGTTGTTTTTGTTGACTCTTTGTTGTCCCTCAAGAAAATCATCCATTCTTTTATTGCTTTCTTCTGCCTTTTTGATAATTTCATTATGTTGTTGTTGTATTATTAATTCATGATTTAAATTTTCATTCTCATCCCTCAGTTCACCGATAGCTTCTATTATTTCAATGAGTTTAAAATTCAGTTTGTTTGCCTCTTGAGTCATAAGAATAATTTGATTTGTTATCTCATGGTGATGTGTAGAAACTGATGAAAGATCAGATTCAACTCCAAGATCCAGCTGCATGCAAAAACCTGTCACAAGAAATGAAGCAAAAGAAGGAAAAAGCAAGAACTCAGATTTTACTCAAAAGGTGAGAGCAAAAATATTATCTGAATTAATGAAAGACAATTACAAAGTTTGACCTTATAAAGGTGAACGAAACCCTAAAAGGAAAATACTAGGTTGCACATTATTAATTAAGAGTTAATTAATAATGCACCTAAGAGACGCTTAAGCAACTAGAGTAAAAATGAAATAATACTCTAACACCCCCCCTTAAGCTGAACGCAGGGAGAAAGCAGACCTAACAAGACTAAGAAAGCAAGAAATGGGTCCCGGCAACAAGGCCTGATCAGGTACCCAGTACAAGGAAATCTCTGTAAACCGGAGACAAAGGAGAAAACCCAGTGGGAAAAACCCCTCTCCAAA
>MU225366.1:1440609-1455501 GCA_018584345.1 Thuja plicata
CTTATAAAGGTGAACGAAACCCTAAAAGGAAAATACTAGGTTGCACATTATTAATTAAGAGTTAATTAATAATGCACCTAAGAGACGCTTAAGCAACTAGAGTAAAAATGAAATAATACTCTAACATGATGCTCTATAAGTCTTTGTATTTCAGACTCTTTTTCTTGTAGCTTTTCTGTGATCTTTCTTCTATCATCAATAGCTAGTGTTCTTTCTTATTCAACTTGTCTATAATTGTTCATGACATCAATCATCCTTACCATCTATGTCTCTTGACCGATTTGCAGAGATTTGACTTGTCGAACTAGATGTAGATTGATTTCAGTTAGGCTTGTGATGCTTTCTTCTAATGTATTTGATGCTTTACTTGTAGTTGGTCCTAAAAACCCAAAGAAATCTAGAATTTATTCCTCATGATAATATGTCTCATTATAGCGAGATGCCATATTCTTTCTTTCATCTAGCAACTGCCTCATGCTGATTCTAGCTTCTTTATACTATTCATAGAACATTTGAATTTCAAGCTTTTTGTTTTCAATATTTTTATCAAGTTTGTACTTCTCCATTGTATGATCTTTTCCCTTAAGCCTTTAAGCTTTCAAAGAAGAGACTTAACTTTGATACCAATTTTTGGGATTAATGGGAAGTATGTATTGAGAGGGGAGGGGTGAATCGGTACCTCTAAAACTTTTTGTATCCTTTAATCAATTAAACTTTGTAATCAATTTCATGTCCGTTCAATCTGATCTAAACTATCTTGATGTGAGTTATATTAATTCATAACATTAATAAGCATGTGAATCATTCATAGAAACATTCATGAACATAATTGACACATAACACAAGATATGGTATCACTGAAAACTCCTGTTAGGAAGTAAAAACTGTGGTAGGGATGGCACCCACAAAACTTCACTATTTGCAGATTAGAAGAGAGTTGGTTAGGGCTTACAATTTGATCACTTCTGATGATCTACCTTGTTAAGAGTATCAGTGGAGACCAGTTAAAGTCTACTCTATTAAGAGCTTTAGCAACACTATTAAGTGTGCACTTGGTTAAGAGATTTGATGTTGGACTATTAAATCCACCTTCCTTGAAAGGATTTTTACACTTTGCTCCACTTGTTAGAATGATAGAAAATTACAAATTAACCTGGTAAATTCAATCTCCTATTGCTGATACAGATCCTATATAGTTCACATAAAAATATTATCACCTTAACTGTGATTGAATAATAGCTCTGATTATTGGTTTCCTTTGTTCTTGGTTCTGCTAACCAAATCCTTCTTTTTCTATTCTGGTTCTTGAAACTCTCAATTCAATCCATAGATGTGCTCGTTATGTTCTCCTCTCTATTTTTCCTTCTTGCACACACATTCTAATGAATGATTGCATCATCTATTTATAGATGGATTGATTTCATTGAGTTTGATAAAAACAATGTTAACTCTAAGATTAGGTTTACAACTTATACCTAGATCTCCTAGTCTATGTGTTTTAAATCAGTTAGATTGATTAAAGAACTTAAATTCACGTATCTTGTCCCTAAAGAAATGGATTTAAAACAATTAAATATCCTATAAATAGAATACACTTTCTTTATCTAAAAAATAAAAAACAACACTCCCTCTTAGTGATGAAGGTGTTATGCACAACACCCAACTTATCCCTAAAGAATACTAACTTATTCTTCACCAAAGCCTTTGTTAGGATGTTTGTTATCTGTTTGTCCATAGGAATGTAATGGAGTTTCACTATCCCCATCTCCACATAATCTCTGATGAAGTGGTACTTGATCTCAATGTGCTTTGACTTGTCATGAAACACAGGATTCTCAGAGAGTTTGATGCAATTCTGATTATCAAAGTAAATGATTGTAAGATCTAGCTTATGATCAAACACCCTAGCTAGAATTTTTCAAAGTCAAATAGCCTCACATGTAGTCATGTTGGTTTTCATATACTCAACCTCTACAGAACTCTATGCAACTGAATTTGTTTCTTGCTGTACCAAGAGACAGCTCCTGATCCCAAACTGAAATTGTACCCTAGAGTGTCCTTCCTATCTACTGTACTGCTTTCCCAATCTACATCAATAAACTCCTTGAGCTTCACTCCATCCTGTTGAACATACTTCAGCCCATAATCAACTCTGCCTTAGAGATATCTCAAAATATGCTTTGTAGCTATCTAGTGCACTCGTTTAGGTTCCACCATAAATAGACTGAGAGATTTTGTTCTAAAAAAAATGTCTATCCTAGTGTTGACTATATACATAAGAGAGCCTATCAATTTTTTGTATAAAGTATGGTCCACTACATCTGATTTGGAAGCATCAATCTTCTTGTAGTTGGTCACAAGTGGTGTGGACATGGGCTTATAGGTGTCCATCCTGAATTGCTTCAAGATATCAATTAATTATTTCCTATTGGAATTGGATTTTGTTTGAGTTGTTTGCATTCATATTTTGTCATTGATGTCAACATATGTTCAGTTGAAGTCTTAGTCAGACCGGTTGTCTCAGGCATAGGCGAGACTGACAGTCATGTACAGATAATGTACGGACTATTAGAGGATGCAAGAACAAATATGTATTAAGGGACAATCTGGGATGTTATATCTAAGATCGCTTGAGTTTATGTTTCTATTTGTTTGAGTTACAATGGTTTTGGTGAAGACTATTTGCAAAACAGTGACAGTGAATTATGCCAGTTTTAGTCTCTGATTTTTGTGGATAACTCAAGGGTGTGAGCATGTTTCATTTTATGCGAGCTTGGGGAATGTCAGGAGACATGTTGATGAATGTTTTTTATGATTCTTGGATCACAAGACTCTTGGTAATGTCAATTGTGGTGTGTGTTCTGGAGAAGACCTATTTGGGGCCGACTTCATAGATGTACCATGTATTATGGATAGCGAGCATGGATTGTGGATCTTGGACTATATTTGATGATTTGTAATTGATGTTTACTTTTTCAAGGTATCGTGTGTATCTTATCAAAGGGTTATGTAATTGTTTTTGCATGGGGAAGTTTTAATTGGCTAACCTAATTTCTTATTGTAAACTTGTATAAACGAGAGTTTTTTGTAATTATTAGGATGGTGGACGGTGATGTGTGGAAGCTATGAGATTGTATTTTAGAAGTCTGTTAGATGTAGAGAAGAGATTGTGATTGATGAAATTCATTGGAATTGTTTAAGAAATTTTTTTTCTATCAGTTAGTTCACTGGATATTATATCTTTAGATATATGTATTTTGGACAGTGAGTCTTAAAGGTGGATTTAACCTTCTTTAGGCAATGAACCTAGGTAGTAAGCCTATTGTTTCTCTTGACTCCTAAAAGGTTTTTTCCTTTAAGAGGGATTTTTTACTATATGTAATAACTATCTCCTAATAGGGATAAATCTCCTAACAGGGATATTATACTTTTAGCGCATTATTTGTGGGTGTTAATTCCCTTCGGGGTTTTTCCCTTAATAGGGTTTCCTCAATAAAAAATGGTTGTGTTATGGTGTTGTTGTCAATGTGTTTAGAATTGCATTTATTTTTTGATTGTTACATTTTAGAATATTTGGAATTCAACTAACTGACCCCCCCCCTCTCAGTTGTACTGGTGGACTATTATTGCTAACAATTGGTATCGGAGCTTCTGGTCCTTTGAGAGAAATATTAACACCTTGAGGTGATCCTGAAGATGACATTCTATAGGAAGGAAAGTCTGAAGTTTGATCCTGAAAAATTTGACAATTGGAAGAACAAGATGAGAACTCATTTTCTATGTTTGGGAATTGACTACTGGATGATTACAAAGAAAGATGAGCAAGTCAAGTGTGAAGATGAATTAGAAAAATCTAGTGAAGATGAAAAGAAGTTGTTTTCTTGTAACGTGGTTGCAAGAGAACCAGTGATTAGTGCGCTCTTTGAAGGTGAATTCACAGAGATTAAAGATTTGGATTCTACACATAAAATTTGGTCAAGATTAGAGGCACTATATGAAGGAGATAAGTTTACTAAGAAGATGAAGTTACAAAACTGGAAGACAAAGATGAAAATCCTGAAAATGATAGATAATGAGAATGTTAGAATATATGTATAGAGGGTTACTGAGGTTTTTATAGGAATCAGAAACTATGGAGGCACCTACAGTGAAGAAGAAGTGATCACAAATATTATTAGATCTTTGACACCTTTTTACAAAACTAAAGTACAAGCTATATAGGAGATCATACCTTTGATGATGAACTTCAACAGAGAGATGTTCATTTCAAAATTTTCTACCTTTGAGGCCACAGATTTGGGAGATTCATTACCTAAGATTGAATCAATATTCAAGGAAACTATGCATAATAACAAAAATACTTTATCAGGTCTTGTGAGCACCAATAGAAGTGACTTGCGAGAAGAGCTTGGTGAATATGCTGATGATTGGGAAAAGATACAGGAAGAAGAAAGGAAGTTAGATGAAATTGTGGCCCTGATCGCAAGAAGAGAACATAGAGGTAAGGGTAAGTTTGAAGGAAATCTACCTCCAAAATATTTTTCATGCAATAAGATAGGTCATTTTGCATCTAGATTTCCTATAAGGGTTCCTAAACATAAATCTAAGTTTCATAGACCTAATTACTCCAAGGATAAGGAATGTTACTATGCTATTGAAGGAGTGTATGATGATGATGTTGTGGATTATGATGAAATTGGATTTATTTATATTAAAGATGATGAACCTATTCATGAATAGAAATCCCTAGGTTCACATGTTGAAAAAAAATCTGAATGGATCATAGACAGTGGTTGTTCACATCATATGATTGGTGATAGAAACAAGTTTTTTCAGCTAACTAAATATGATGGTGGTGTAGTTAGATTTGGTGACAATACTCCTAAGTTTATCATTGGAGTGGGATCGATTTTTCTTGATGGTAAAACTAATACTGATGATGTATTTCTTGTTGATGGACTTAAGCATAAATTTTTGAGTGTTGGACAGCTTGTAGATAAGGGTTATCGTTTGAAGTTTGATGATGGGAAATTTTCTATCAGAAGTCACACATGAGATTTGATCACATCTGGTACTAAGTCAAGAGGTAATGTATTTGAGATAAATACTACAAAAGTTTCTTGTTTTGTTGATGACAGTTGGTTATGACATAGAAGATTCTGTCATATAAATTTTGATAACATTGTGAATCAAAGCATGACAAATGTTGTTAGAAATCTACCAAATATTTTGAAACCTTCTAACACTATGTGTAGAGAATGTGTGATGGGGAAACAAACTAGAAGAAGTTTTAAAAGAAAATCTTACTTAGCAAAAGGGAAGTTAGATCTGGTGCATACATATCTATGTGGTCCTACAAGAACAAGATCCTACTATGGTGAAATATATTTCATACTTTTTGTTGATGAATTTTCTAGGATGATGTGGGTTACATATCTTAGGGAGAAATCTAAGACTTTTGATAAATTCAATATTTTTAAAGAAAAAGTTGAGAATGAATCAGGTTTGAAGATAAAATGTTTAAGGTCAGATAGAGGTGGAGAGTTTACTTCATATATGTTTAATACCTACTGCAAAGAGCATGGAATATATAGAAAAACATCCGCTCCAAGAACACCACAACAGAATGGGATTGCAGAACAAAGAAATAGAACTATATTAGATGTTGTCAAAACTATGTTGCTTGAATGAAACATGTCGCATGTTCATTGGAGAGAAGCTGTTGGTACTATAGTCTACACTTTGAACAAAATTCAGATCAGAGAAGGTACTACTAAGACTCCTTATAAACTATGGTTTAATCATGCTCCTACTGTGAAATATTTCAGAATATTTGGTAATAAATTCTATATCAAAAGAGATGATGAGATAGGAAAGTTTGATGCTATAAGTGATGAAGGAAACTTCCTTGGTTATTCCACTAAGAGAAAAGCTTATAAATGTTTCAATCTAAGATTGATGAAGATAATTGAAAGTGCTAATGTAAGGATTGATGAGAAGTTCAGATTCAGGAAAGAATATATGACTGTAGCCAGACTTTAGAAAATAGGGAGGTTACTGCAAATCAAGAAGAACCTTTCAAGGTTGATCATGAGAATGAGGTATGTCTGAATGATTCAAATGATTCTACTAAAATTCCAAAGACACCAAGTTATGTTAAGAATAATCATCCTAAAAATCAAATTATTTGCAATGTAAGCAAAGGCATGATGACAAGATCTAGATTAAGAAATGAGATTTGTTTGATTTCTCAAGTAGAACCAAAAACTATGGATGAGGCATGTAGAGATGAATTTTGGACTAAAGAAATGCAAGAATAATTGGAATAGATAAAAAAAAAATAACACTTGGGAATTGGTTTCTAGACCTAAGGATAAGAACGCTATAGGGATTAAATGGGTTTTTAGAAACAAAATGAATGAAGAAGGAATGATTAAGGAGTAAAGAAAGACTGGTTTGTAAAGGCTACTCGTAACAAGAAGGCATAGACTTTGAAGAAATATTTGCTCATGTTACTAGGCTTGAGGCAGTGAGATTATTTGTTGCTTATGCTTCACACAAAGACATTAAAGTATATCAGATGGATGTGAAATTTGCATTTCTCAATGGAGATCTAGAGGAGGAAGTGTATATTGAGCAACCTGATCGATTTCCTTGGACAGATGATGAGAACATGGTTTGCAAATTGAAGAAGGCTTTGTATGGACTGAAACAAGCACCTAGAGCATGGTATGCTGGATTGGACATGTATTTACTTCATCTTGGTTTTAGAAAAGGGAATGTAGATAGTAATTTGTACTTAAGAACTAGTGAAGATGGAATCTTAATAGTTGAAGTTTTTGTAGATGATATCATTTTTGGAGGTAATGATGAAATGAGTAAGAAATTCTCTAAGGAAATGGAAAATTAATTTGAGATGTCGATGATTGGTGAAATGAAAATTTTTCTTGGGTTGCAAATTAATCAGAACAAGAATGGTATTTTTATTTCTCAAACCGAGTATCTTAAAAAAATGTTGAAAATGTTTGGAATGGAAGAGTGTATACGTGTTGGAACACCTATGGCTGTTGGTTACAAGCTTACTAATTTTGATAAATCTTAGAGTGTTTTTTTAGACCATGTACAAATCCATGATTGGAGGCTTATAATATCGAACTCACACTAGACCATATATTGATAATGTAGTTGGAATCATGGAAAGATATCAAGAAGATCCTAAAGAGACTCATCTTGTTGCAGTAAACAAAATATTTAGATATCTGAAAGGAACACTCGAATATGGTTTATGGTATGAAAAATATGATGATTTTGTTTTTCATCCTTATACTGATGTTGATTGGGAAGGAAGTGTGGATGACAGAAAGAGTACAAGTGGTGGTGCATTTTTTCTTGGGAAAAGTTTGGTTTCCTGGTTAAGTAAGAAGAAGGATTGTATAGCACGGTCTAATACTAAATCAAAGTATGTTGTTTCTGCTATAAATTGTACACAAATGGTTTGGATGAAGTAGATTTTGAAGGAAATTGGGATAAATTTTGAAGAGCCAGTGTTTATTGATTGTGATAACACTAGCATAGTGAATATGTCAAAGAATCCAGTTATGCACTCAAGGCAAAAATAGACAAAATTCCAGTACCCTACTAGTAATTAATAATATGAAATTAATTTATGTATTGCATCAGATGTATTATGGAATCATATGATGAGAGAATCCATTTTCAATCACCTACTCATATTTCTTGACAACTTGAGAAGCTAGGGCCGTTTCTTCAACAAAATAACTAGTAGAAATAGTAGGCATAAGATCTTCAAAATTTGGATCATCTTCATCCTCTTTTTTAGTAATGAAAGTAAACTCATTATCACTCTTATCAATATCATTAGATTAATCATCAATAAATCCATCATCAAAAAAATAGTAACACTTCTTTGAAATACTAGGTTTGTTATTCCTAAACTTAGGAACACTTTCAGACATCTAGATGCAAAGTGTCCCATCTTATTGCATGAGAAAAACTTAAGAGGAATCTTTCCATTATACTTACAAAATAATTTTGGTAATATTTAGCAATCAGTGCTTCCACCTCTTGAAGTTATCTTTCTCATTCTTCAAGTTCCTTCATCTCCTTCTCATATCTTGACATTCTCTTATTGATCCTTCTGCCTGATCTGATCTGTTCTTGTCTCTTATGGATATAGTGGATTTGAATGTTGACTTCACCTTAGGTAATGTACCACCAAATTCACTTAACTCAAAGGCAATAAGCTTACCAATAAGCTTGTCTATTTTTGTAGGTGTCACTATCTGAATCTCCTTAATGGCTACAACTTTGTGTTTGCAAGAAGGGAGTAGGGATCTCAGCACCTTATCAAAAATATCCTCCTCTTCTAAAGTACTTCCATAACATCTAATAGCACACACCACTTCATTCACTCTAAGCATGAAAGAGGAAACCCTCTCATCTTCACTCATCTTCAAGTCTTCATATTGTCCCTTCAAGGTCTAAAACTTGGCAATAATGACTTCCTTGTCTCCTTCATACATGGTCTGCAAATTATCCCAAATCTCATTAGCATTTTCTAACTCCATGACATTTTTCATTTTAGAACCAGTCAAGGCACTCAAAAAAGATTATTTTTCCCTAATATTTTATTTAGTATCACTGACCTCTTATGGTGTAGGAAGAGTTGCAGGAGCACTATAAGAAGACTTGGTAATCTTCCAACAATCTTCATCAATGCATCTAAGATGAACAATCATGTGACTCTTCCATAAGGTGTAGTTTGTTCTGTAAAAACTTGGATTTTCCTTCTTGTAAGATACCATATTGGATCTCCCTCAATCTATTAAACTTTCTCCAAGTGATCAGGCTTCAATACCAATTGTAGGAAATAAGGTAGTGAACAAATGAGAGGGGGGGTGAATTAGTTGTTCCTAAATTTCAAAACTTCTTCTGCCCTTTAAAGATTTAAACTCTTATTTCTGATTCAAGTAAATTGAACAGGCATGAAAATATCATAAACACATTCACAAAACTTGACACACATATTTCTATCGTGGAAACCCTATTAGGGGAAAAATAATGATGGGGTTGATTACCCACAATAATAAAATGCCTTGTTAGAAGTATAAACCTATTAAAAATATGGGGAATTCACTTGCATTCAGGCATACTTCCTAGAGCTCACTACTCAAATGTAAATGAGCTACAATCCAAATAAAATATGGCTCACTTCCTTACAAGATCACTGCAATGATCTGAGAATTTTGTGAATTGTATAATGACATCTAACACATGTCTAAGTCAGTTTGAATGATGTACAATGCAGACCTCTATTCAACCCTTTCTCTATCACTATCTATAGAAACAATTGATCTCCAATTGATCTGCCACTTGATTACCAATAAATCTCACTCATTTGTGTGTTGACAACAACCCTAGATCATATTTATATCATCAACCTTGACAAACAAATAAGGTCGACACAACCCCAATTTCAAACTTGAAATTCACACACCAAAACTCACAATTAAAATCCATCTTCGACCATAAAAACATATCCAAAATCCTTATAAACCACCTTGAGTTCATAAATCATTCTCAAATCATGCCTCAAACTTGCGCAAAATGATTTACCAACCAAATTAGCAAAGAACAAGAAAAATAAACCACCGATGGAAAAATCCTCCAATCCAATCTTTTCAATCCATGTGGACCACCAACTAATTAGGCACATAATCCAATAACATTCATATGCATCATGAATAGAACTAAAACATCCGAACCCATCCATATTGTCGGCTTTACCAATATCTCTTATGTTAGACCTCGAGAACACTGTCATTGACAACTATAACTTATGATAAATGATTTTCAAACCTCTAGACCATGAACCCTTTGAATTGAGGACACCTCAGCATGTCCCAAACACACTCCTATGTGTGCAACCAAAAACATAAACCTGAGCATTATTTCTGAACCAATCTCTATGACTTTATCACTTCATTGTCTGCTAGTTTCAACACCTGACCTCATAGCACATCCAAATCTACATGTCAACCCCTGAAACTTTACATGGACCAAGTAGAAAACCTCACCATCATCCCTTGAGGTGCATGACTCTTTATCTATTGAAATCGATCCTCACAAGACCTTTGAACATCCTGCACCATTTGATAAACTGTCAATAGATATGTTGGCATCAAACAATCAATCTTTCTGATCAATCCCTCTGATATGCTGACATCAATGACAACACATACAACTTTCCAATAGAGATATTTTATGAGTTTTTTTGTTCCCTTTTCAGGACTTTATTTAGTTTTTACAAATTTTTAGGGCTTTTTTACAATTTTTAGGATTTTTTCTAGGCTTTTTATAAATTTTAGAATTTTTTAGGACTTTTTACGATTTCTATTTTCCCCCAATGTCTATCAAGGTAAGGATATTATGAGTGTATGATTGGGCTGGTATATAGATGAAGGACATAGGATATCATGGTTCTTGACAAGATAAGGGAATGGGCATGAAAAGGTTAGGTGATGGCAAGTTGCATTGAATGGAATGCGGTGCACAAGAATAAACATGTCAAGAGGAAATTTGAGAACATGTTTTATATTTTATGTCCTTATTTTATATCAATATTAGGGGATTGATTTGGATATGATAGAGATAGGATATGGATAGAATAAGAAAGATAAAAATTAAACAAGATAAGGGATATGGAATGAAGGGTGTGATTATATAAGTAATTTTGACTAAAGGAGTGTAGGGAAGCAGAAGGAAATGGGATGCATAATATTTATTGAGATCCTTATCCTTGTCAAGATCAAAGATGGGAAATGAAATATGGACGCAAATAAGAATGATGGATATGAGGGACACAATATAGTGGAGGATATGATAGGGGTGTAACTGTGATATGATAGGATAACATGGATAAAACTTGCCCCCAAGTATGGAACACAATAAGTTCATAAATTATGCACGAGACTTGTTTTTTAGTTTTTCATCATCATGCCTATTATGAGTACCTATTTTCTAGGATCTCACTAGTGGATGAATTATTTATCTTTGATTTTTTCTTCTTCTTTGTTTCACTTTTTTGACCTTTTTCCTTTTTGAACTTTGTAACTTTTTTGGAAAATAATGGATGCATGATAGGATGTGAAGGAAAGACTCAATAATATTGTTCTTTGGATGATTTTATTGAAATATTTTATATAAGGGACCATGGATATGAAAGTATGCTCAAAGATGTTGAGACGGAAATGATAAAGGAAGATGAAATGGATGATTAGATGGAACACAGTAACAATTTATGCAAAGGATCGTATAGGATGGATGAAAGGATAGAAAATAGATGTTGGATAATGGAGAGAGTGTAAGAGGAATTTCTTTTGAGTGGATGGGAATGTGGGAAAGATCAAAATTGACACACACCTTGAGGGGTATTAGAGTGATGGAGGAAAAACATATTTTGGATTTTGGGATTTTAATGGAGGACTAGATATAGATTTGGGGACATAATGATGTATAATGGATTTGGAAGATAGGAGGCATGTAGATGGAGGGAGAGAAATTTTGGATACCAACTTTGATGTTTCTTTGGGATATTGTGTTTTGAGAAAGTGTTTGGGAATCCACATAGTTTTTTATTTTTATTTCTTTTGTGGTTCCTTAGAAGGAATTGCTTCTACAAAGGATTTTAGAACCATATAGATTTTTAATTTTCTTTTCGCTCAATTGGCCTTTATATCCATTTGGGTATTTTTTTTTTCTTGTTGGATCAGAATTTTTATTTATCTTTATATGTTGATTGGATGGGACATGTTGATCCTTATAACTTTGTGTAGATTGCTGGACTTATGGGTTTTATATTTGGCATCCAAATTTATTAGAAAACGAATATGATTTAGGGATGGATATGAATGAAATGGAGGTCTTTGGGATGGGTGGAAGGTTCTCAAATATGTGTGTCTTTTCTCATCTTGATTTAGGAAAGGATAGGTAGATTTTAAGCTACATGATGGATGGATATATTAACCTAAGATGGATTAAAGGGATGAAGGGGAAGGTATATGTTTGGATTTATATTTTACTTGGATACCAATGTCTTGAGAGTGAGATACATAAGAAATAATAAGATCATTAAGTAGACTAGACTCAATAAAACTAGATTAACCCATTAGATGTTTAAGGGATTCATGAACAACTTGCATAGAGGTATTGGGATCCGAGGGGGACTGGGAGGAATAATGGGACCCTAAGGTAGAATAGGAAGAATGAAAGGATCATTTGGTAGGATAGGATCTTTTGGTGGACATGGAGGATTAGGACATAAAAATAAAGGAATGGTAGGATCATGAGGAGGATCTGAAGGGATGGTATAATCTTGTAATGGATATGAAAGTGAAGGGATACTTTGATCTTGATTTAAAAGGGGATCATTGGATTCTATTTTAAGGGTTTTTTTTTCTCTTGACTTTGGATAGAATCATTGGGAAGAATGGAAGAGATTTTATGATCTTTCTTAGGAAGTGGAATGTCAATGGAACTTGGAAGAATACTTTGTTCATGAGATGGAAGGGGATAATCTTGTATAGGATGTGTTGAACAACCAAGAATACTAAGAGGGGGGTGAATCAACATTCCCTATAATATCATACATGTATTCTTTCTGCATATTCATATCCACTTTATTTAAGTGCACCAAAATAAAATATGTAATCAACAAAGTAATAAAAGTGAAAGCAATAACAATGGAAATCCTATTAAGGGAAAAACCACAGAGAGATTTAATGCTCAATATAATATAACTAGTTATAATATATTACAAAAGTGCTCACTGCTAGAGGGCTCACTGCCCACAGATAAAGGCTCATTGTTAGAGGGCTAACTATCCAAAAGAGATAAGTTGAAAAAAATGAACTATTATAGTTTCATCTCACATATGAATGTATTCAGTTATTTTTAGGCTCGGTAAAGAGACTTCACATGATTTATTAATATTTTTTTAACTCACATATGATCTTTAGTCGTAATCATACATCATCTCATTATATCATCCAAATATTACATATATTTTCCAATGGAGTATATCATATATATATGCTAATCAATTTTTCCCTCAAGTCAGCCATACACACTTCAACCAATAAGTCAACTACGAAAATACCTTACACAATTCCTCTAAATAATTCATACATTTCACCCAACCAAGTTGGCAAGATATAATAAAATTGAATAAAAACTATAAATTGAACATTACATGCAATGCTTAAGTTTTCTCCAAAACTGTAGGACTAAAAATAATCACTCGATGAAATATGGGCAATCTGACAAATTTTTCTATATCGAGAGTAATAGGGCAACTAATAAACCAAACTATTAGACCTTATATATTATTTTCCATACAACCATACCATATACCAAAATTAATATAGGTATGTCTAATAATCACAAATATATTATCTAAACCACAAAACCATATCTACAACTACCAAGCAATGTGAACCCAAACATAAAGAGTAGAAACACAAAGAGTATAAACACAAAAGTGACAGAGCAGTCACAATATTATTCAACAAGAGTATGTTGACATAAATGAAAACCATTATAGACTATGCACAATATTTTCCTTCTATGTTGACCAATAAAATCATTAATAAAAAACTCCAAAAAGATGGACAAGGATGGTGGGATCATCATGAGATTCTGGAAAGAAAGGATCTTGGTTAAAAAATTGATGGGATTGGTCATTGTTGGGATCTTAATCTTGATTTGTTTCTTAATTCTTTGGATTATCCTCTCAACATTGGGTATGAACAAGAATATGTATGGGAGATTCTAGAAATAAATCAATGCTTTGACCCAAGGAAGATGGACTTTTAATGGGACTCTCTCGATTGGAAGCATATGGTGGCATTAGGTCTAGTATTTCTAAAGCATAAAAGGGACTTGCATCTTATGGGATTAGAGTTTTCATCATTGGATAATCATTTGACAGAGATGGTATAGACTGCTCTTTTGAAGCTTTAGGGGATGAAAGAATGATGAGAGATATGGAGGCTACTTGAGGGACCATTTCTTCATGGAAAGTAGATGTTTCATTTATATGATTATTTTGGAATGAGCCATTTCTATACATGATTAGATGATCATGTTTGTAAATAGTCTCTTGTGTATGACCTAGTTTTCAAAGAAAATTTTGGAGAGTTTTGGGTTGAAATTTTCTTTTTTTCTATAGTTTTGTTTGTGATGCCACATGGATGTTTGCATGTTGCAATACATTTGTTGATTGAATATGTGGTAGAATAGGTTACTCAATGATTACACTTGGTTACACATGTGAACACCCTAACTCTCGATTGGTCCAAATATTCATTAATAATCTTTGTTTGGAACTTGAATAATACCCACCTCATAGTTTGTTTTTCAGTTTTGGTTGCTAGACTCTTTTACGCCTTTTCAGTTGTGTATTGGTTATTTCAGTTAGTTTTAAGGATGTTCATGTACGACATTCATTATGATTTGATGTTTCATGATCCTTTGCATAGTTGTGTTATATCTTGTGTTTCTAGTATATTTATGATTATTTCATGATGGTTATTTATATGGTATGACGTCGTTATGATTATGTATTTACTGACAATACTGACATTATACTGTATGTGTTGTAACCACCTGAATTTGGTCTGTCACAACTATGGACCCTATTTTCCCTAAGTGTGATAATACCCTCAATTTATGTCCAAACGACCCTGTTACTGCTTGGCATAATTCCTTTAAATCAATTTAATATCCTAGGTGATTTTTATCACTGATTTATATTAACTATTATAGCCATACAATTCAAATCAATTTCGACCAATCAAATCAAATCAAAATCAA
>MU225366.1:1459954-1487677 GCA_018584345.1 Thuja plicata
CTTTCACACCTCTTTAGGGTGAAAAGACACAACTCTTATTACAAATTATTTTGAAAAAATAATAAACTAACTAAAAAATAACTACCTACTTTCGGATTTGTCTTTGGTCGAAAATCCAAAACATATTTTAAAATTCTAATATTTTTTCTGGAGATAGGAAATTTAATTTCCCGAACTGGGTCTTTTTTAGATTTTTAAAATTCGACCATCTTCATCCTCTGTCGACATCATCTTTGCAGCATGTCTAAATTCCAGCATCTCTGAAACCTTCGCTTGTAGAATTTTGATTGTTTCTCTCATAGAGCTTCCTTCCATAATCCCTCAAATTTTAATTGAAAAGAAATATGTTGTTGTATCCCATTTAATGTACTTCATCATATTATTAATTATTGTGCATAGATTTTAGGATTCCATTTTTTAGAGTTTTATCACTTTATAGGACTCTAAATTTTGCCAAAAATTGAGAACTCCAACAGGTCGCATTAGGGATCCTAGGTCGCATATGGTCATTTCAAGATCGCATCCCATCATTTTCATCTAGGATAGAGAGTACCTACACACATATCATAATTCTGAAGTTTGCAGTTCTAGATACCCTTTTTTCTCTTAAGTCTGATCCTATCATTCTTGCTGTTCCACCTGAAACTATTTCTTAGTTAGATTTTAAGCATACCTTGCATGCCTTTTAGGTCCATCACTATTGATCCCAAGTCATGTTGTCACTTTACCAATCAACTCTCCTTGAATTCGAGCTTAGTATCAGGGCATTCTAACCCTTTAATGTTGGAATCCATCGCTTTGAAACATCAGACTCACAATCACCAAACCTTGGACAAACACATTTGGACAATTTTGAACTCCTTTTGGCACTATTGTGACTCTTTTGAAAAGATTGATATCTCTCTTTCATGGTTAAAAAAAGAAGTAAACAGTATCTAGCTGACAATTCAAAAATATCTCCAAGACCGCTCAAATTTCATCAAGGAGAAACATCCCAAATGAACCCTCTCTTTGATCAAGACTCACCCGAAATGGATTTACCTAATCAAGGATGGAGTGTTTCCTTTGACGAATAAAAGAAAGAAGATAACCAAGATGAAAGAGATAGTCAAGAGGAAAGAAATCATGATCATCCCTTGTTTGACTTAGATAGTGAGGAAGACATAACGAAAGAAGAATATAATAAACTCAAGCAAAGAAGAAAGTTTCAAAGGACCTTGGAGAAAATAATTGAAGAGGAAAAGGAAAAATATTTTCTCCACCTAGCTTCTCTTGGAGTTAAACTTCCCAAATACTATGATGTCGATCGCGTAAAAGTTGAAGAGATACAAACACCCCTCTCAATTCTCTCAAAACAACTATATCAAATGCAAATGGAGATCACAATGCTTAAAAGAGAGAAGAATAAGCCCACAAAGAAATATTCGTTGGAACACATATGTTCATTCCCATTTAATAAGAACTTGAAAATGGTGCCTTTTCCACCAAACATGGAAAGACAAAAGTATTAAAAATACATGGGAGAAATAGATCCTCACAATTATGTGAGATAATTTTGCATGTTGAGTATAGATTTTATGCACGAACCAACGTACTTGATGAGACTATTTCCAGGAAGTTTAGGAGGACAAGCCATGGAATGGTTTTCTAAACTAACACCTAGTATACAAAAATTTGAATAATTAATTCAAAGATTTATCTAACACTACCCCTATAACATACTACACAATATTACCATGATGGATCTTTGTAATACTAAACAATGAACAGGTGAATCCTTCACACACTTCTTGCAACATTGGAGAAATATATTTGCAAGGTACTCTTGAAAAATAACTGAATCGGAAAATATGGAGATATTTATAAATAACTTAGTACTTGAAATGAATTATGCCCTAAAAATTTCAGATTATCCCAGTTTTGATAGAATGATTAAGAACGCCATTCGTGTTGAAGAGGTTATGATCAAAAAATGAGAAATCACACATCATAATGACAAAAAATCCTCTAACAATTATAACAACAAGCCTAAATGGTGGAATAAGAACAAATTTTTCTTAATTATAGAGTGGTGGAGGCCTCAAATATGAACATTAAACTAGTTGTGTTTAATCTTACAAACAACCTACAAGAAAACAAAGAGGCTAAGGCAACAACAACAATACCATGAATGAACACTGATACCAACAATAACAAGTTGTGGGTGTCTAAGCCTAAACGAACATTTACTCCATTGGGAGAACCTCTTGAGATGGTTTTGAATAATCTCTTGGATAATAAAATAATTACTTTATTAGAGTCAAAACCAAGATGGTGGAAGGATAATGCCTATTGTGCTTTCCATAAAAATAAAGGACACAAGACCAATGACTGTGTCAAACTCAAGCACGTCATACAAGATCTCATTAATGAAGACAAGATCAAAGTAGAATGGAATACATATAATCAAGATCACACAGCCTTTAATAAACCATTTCCCAACTATGAAAAAGGAGAAAACTCTAAATCAAAAGAAAATGAAGTCAATTACACCTATTCTCACAATGATAATGTGATCAATATGTTGAACATAAAAGGCGAATTAATCAATATGATCACTATCAAAGGTGTCAAGGACAAGTTGGCACACTCCAATTTTTTAATACGAAGCCAAGCACATATCATAATTAAAGGGGTCAATACCTCAACCAAGAAGGCAACATCATCCAAACCACCTGTTGTCAGAATTCCAAAACTAGCAACGTCAAGACAAATGGTTCCCACACCATCCGCTAACTAAAACTTGGTGGACCAATTTCATAGAACCTCAGCTCAAATTTCTATATTTGAGTTGCTAAAGATCTCTTCAGTGCATAGGGAAGTTCTTGAACAAGCCCTACATACAACCAATGTTCTGAAGGACATTGATGTAGACAAATTCCAGGAAATGGTCAATCACATATCAGCTCCCCATTACCTCTCTTTTTCAAAAGAGGATGATAAATCTTTGACTCATCCCCATAATCAGCCCTTGCGCATTGAGGTTTTGATCCATAAACACCATGTAAAACATGTATTGATAGATGGAGGTGTGGTTTTGAACAAATGCACCATCAACCTGGTCAAAGCATTGGGATTTTTAGAACACACAATTGATCCAAGGAGAAAGATAACCATTAAGGTGTATGATGAGGAGGAAAGGTTATCCAAAGGAATAGTTTTTTTACCAATAAGAATAGGACCAATAGAACGAGATGTGATCTATCAATTTCTTGATCTATCATTGGCCTATAACATACTACTAGGGAGACCCTGGATGCATGAAATGCAAGCAGTACCATCTTATTATCGCCAATGTATCAAATTCCCACATAATGGGGTGGAAGTAAAAATTCATGCAGATTCAAGTTATACTTGCAACAACATCAAGGCAGATAGTATGGTTCCTCACAATAAGGAAGTTCCAAAAGAGTTCCTATCTAAAACCTCCAAAGACATGGTGATGAGAAGATTTGGAAAAATGTTAAAACTTGAAAAAACTAGCATGGGGGAATACAAATTGGATACAACACCACATTGGCTAACATTCCCATATCTCCAAGATCATATGGAAGACCCTCCCCATCCTTTACACCTTCCACCTCAAAAGAAAGAGCTCTTCATGAACCAACTAGTATGGTTAGAGCCACAATCTCTCAAGAGGAAGAAAAGGAAGACAAAGCAGTCTTGGCATGGCTATATAAAGAAGAAAAGTGAGAAAATGAAGTAAAACATGTTGAGATATCTCCTGAAAAATATGGAAAAGGTTATGACTTTCTCAAACAAATAGGATACAAAGTGAAGGGACCTTTAGGAGATAAAGGCAAGTAACTCATTGAGTCGATCCATATGGAAATTAGGAACACCAAGGACAAGACACGATTGGGTTTCAATAGCAAATTAGAACATCGTACCCCAAGAGAAGGTCCAATATTTGATAGTGGAAGTGATGATGAAGAAGAAGAAGTTGAGCTCATACCCTGGACATTTGAATGATTACTACATATAGGTACTAAGAACCTAGAATACCAAGGAGAACAATATCTACCTACTCATCTGAGAGAACAATCAGAACATCAGAGGCCCTTGGTATCATAATTAGAACAAAGATCGAAAGTTGAAGAAGGAATGAGGCATACTCATAAGGAGAAACAAGAGGGAACACATCAAGAACAAGAAGAAGGAAGAAGTGGGGGAGAAGAAGCGAGTATCTCAAACATTCTTAAAGAGTTATCTTCTATGAGACAACAACAAAGTGTACATCCTAACTGGGGTAAATTGGTGAAAATTTTACATGTCCTGGATTTACCACACTTTGATTCACAAATAACCAATAAGGTGCACCAGATAAATATTGGTGAATTTCTAAATCAATCTGGTGACAATATCTCAAATTCACATGATTATGAGTGGGATGAGATGTCTAATTCTACTATGGATATTGAAGTAGATTTGATAAACAAGTTTGTCCCTCGACATGAAATAGGACAAGGTTCTAGCACTACCTATCTCACAAACCTTGACACATAATTGACTAATGTAGTGTTCCCAAGTATAATTGATGCAACCATTGGTGCCTTAATAGAACCAGAAGAGTTCCAAAGGATACTACAAATCACAAGTTCCAATTTGATAAGAGAAGAAGGATAAATCTTAAATGTTAGGTTGCTAGAGTTAGGTTTGCATAACACTAATAATGATGATTTGAATCTTAATGATATAAACACTACAGAAGCTAACTGAACGGAACTTGTCTTATCAATTAATAGTCTTGACACTAACATGGTGTTGTCCTTAGAACCCTCTGAATCACTATCCTTGGTAAACCCTAAACTGATTGATTGGACTAAGTCAGAACCCACCACTATAATGAAATT
The DNA here is from genome assembly GCA_018584345.1 of Thuja plicata. Taxonomy (NCBI): domain Eukaryota; kingdom Viridiplantae; phylum Streptophyta; class Pinopsida; order Cupressales; family Cupressaceae; genus Thuja; species Thuja plicata. Next base: position 1,464,850 of record MU225366.1, read on the forward strand.
TCCCAATGAATACACTTCGGCCTGCTATCTAAATGCTTGTGAACCATATTTATCTTCCACCAATGCAAGGAGCGTGAATATGATAGAGGTGGATATCAAGTTTCTTAGTCAAAAATTGAAGAGTAAACAAAAAAAAGAACTAATGGTGAAAATCACGTTGTGGCAGTATCATATTCTAAAAAATTAAAAATAAAAGACATATTTAATGGTGAAAAACTCTGAGAGGTTCCAAAGGATGAGATTCTAGATATTCTCCCCAAGAACTTCCAACAAATATCTTTAGTACTAATAGAACCAACACAACCAGTCAATCTGGGAACATTTGAAATTCCTCAATTTGTCCATCTTGCACAATCTTTATCAAAGGAAGAAAAGGCATAGTTCATTGAGTTCCTTAAAGAGAAAAAGATCGACTTTGCATGGTCTTATTCTGATATTCCTAGATTAGACCCTGAATTAATAATGCACCACTTATCTATAGCTCCTAGGATAAAACATGTCAAGTAGAAATTAAGAAAGATGAATCCACATGTAGAATTATTGGTAAAAGAAGAGCTAGAAGACTCTTAAAAGCTAGATTCATAAGGTTCATTGCTTATGCAGGATGGATTTCTAATGTAGTCCTAGTTTCTAAAGCAGACAAGTCTATCAAAATTTGCACAGACTTCAACGATCTAAATAAAGCTTGTCCTAAAAATGACTTCCCATTGTTGAATATTGATATGATTATAGACCTCATGGTAGGATATGAAATATATTCACTCATGGATGGATTTTTGGGCTACAAAAAAATAAATATTTTCCCTAAAGACCAAGAAAAGACAACATTTACATGTGCATGGGGAACATTTTGCTGGAACATAATGCCATTTGGGCTAAAGAATGTCGGAGCCACATATCAATGAGCTATGACAACAATCTTCCATGACATGATACATAATAAAATGGATGATTATGTGGATGATACTTTAGCCAAGTTGAAGATCATAACAACTCACATTGGAGACTTGAGAAAGATACTAGATAGAATGGAACAATTTCAACTAAGGCTCAATCCAAAGAAATGTGCATTTGGGGTCAAATCTAGAAAGCTCTTAGGATTCATTATATCAACCAAAGGAATTGGGGTAGACCCAGAAAAAGTGAAAGAAATAATGGATATGTCACCCCCTCATAATATAAGTCAAATGAGGACTCTTTAAGGAAGACTCTTGTCAATCAAAATATTCATGTCTCAACTAGTGGATAGAGAGCAACCTTTCACAAAATTGTTACATAAAGGAGTGACTTTCAAATGGGATGAACACTGTGTAAAAAACTTCATGGAATTAAAATATTATGTAGCTAATCCTCCTATCTTAATGGTTCCTATTCATGGAAATCCATTTTTTCTCTATATTTCAGCTATGGTTACATCACTTGGAGTATTGCTAGCACAAGAAGATGATAACAAGAAGTAAAGAGAAATTTATTATACCAACAGGACATTGGTGTCCTATGAACTCAACTATAGTATAATTGAAAAGACTTGTCTTTCTATTATTTTTGCATCCCAAAAGCTTAGACACTATATGATTTCACATATAGTAAAACACATTGCAAAGATTGATCCTCTCAAGTACCTCCTGAGTAAGACAACATTAATAGGAGCGCTAGCAAAATTGGTCTTAATACTAAGTGAATTTGATATAGAGTATGTAGATAGAAAGGCCATTAAAGGACAAGTGCTAGCTGATCAACTGGTTGATTCACCATTGTAGGATGCAACACCATTGATAATAGAGTTTCTAGATGAGACAATAATGCACTTAACATAACATCAATGGAAAATGTACTTTGAAGGTTCTTTCACACAACAAGGATCCAAAGAAGGGGTATTTTTTTATCAGTCCTCAAGGTTACAAGATGCCTAAGGAATAAAAAATGATGTTTCCATGCACCAACAACATCTCAGAATATGAAGCATTGGTAAATGGTCTCAAGCTAGCCATTGAATGGAAAATCATAGAGTTACATATATGGTGACTCTCAACTCATCATCAATCAAGTAAATGGAGAATACCAAACAAAAGATGAGAATTTGATGCCCTATAAGAAGATGATAGAGGATTTGAATAATTAATTTGTGTTTATAATATTTCAACAAATTCCAAGAACAAAAATAGAGTTGTAGACACAATGGCAATGCTAGCATCCATGCTACAACTAGAGGAACATTAATTCTGCTATGACTTCTTGTTGAAGAACTATCCTTTACCACATTTGATGCATAGAGTCCCAATTTATGAGTGCCCTAAATGTCCAAAACCAATCTAGGTATACCAATATAAATGCCTATCTTATGAATCAAACCTTACCTAATGTCCTGGCCAAAAATGAAAAATGAGCCTTAATTAGGATAGTATCGTGTTATGTACTCATCACTACTAAATTATATAGATGTGGTCTTGATGGAATTCTACTTATATTTTTATAACAAGAAGAGTCTAATCATGCATTAAAAGAAGTCCATGAAGGTGTGTGTGGATCTCACTCGAACAATTTTTCATTAGCCAAGAAACTTCTAAGGGTCAGGTACTACTGGCCTACAATGGAGAAAGATGTAGTTTAATATGCCAAAACATGTCAAAAATTCCAAACACATGGAAATCTTATCCATACTCCAGCTAGGAAGCTCAAACCATCTATCACACATTGGCCATTCCAGCAATGGGCCTTTGATCTTATTGGATAGGTCTCTCCCAATTCTTCAGATGGACATAAATACATCATCACGGTCACTGAGTATTTCAAAAAGTGGGTCAAAGAAGTGCCACTAATAAAATCCACTGGAAAAAAGTAGTTATGCTCATCTTGAACTACATCATCTGTAGGCACGAGATACCCTCATCTATTGTAACAGATAATGGAGGGTAGTTCAAGAACCAAGACATTGATGACCTCTGTGCATAATTTCACATTACTCAACATTGTTCATTAATCTATTATCCTGAAGGTAATGGACAAGTTGAAGCTTCAAATAATAGCATTCTAAAAATCCTACAAAGAACTATGATAAAATATGGTAGAGATTGGCATTTACAATTGAACCCAGTACTATGGGCTTACAGAACAAGCATCAGAACACCAACAAGAGCCATGCCATTTTCTCTTGTCTATGCCACAAAGGAAGTATTACCAATTGAAGTATAAATATCTTCTTTGCAAGTATCCCTCAAAGGTCTTGTCATGGACAAACAATACCACATAGATAGGGTACAAGAACTAGAGATGTTGGATGAGTGCAAACAAAAAATGTTTGATCATCTGAAAGTCTATCAGGAAATGATGTCAAAAGGTTACAACAAGAAGGTAAATCTAAGATAGTTTCAAGTCATATATCTCATTCTCAGAGAGAATCCTAATAATCAACCAAACAAAGAACAAAAAGGCAAGTTTGAACCCAACTGGCTAGGGCCTTTTGTTATCACAACAACTTTTGGGATGCGAGCTTTTTAGTTAACTACACCTGAAGGAGATGTCCTTCTTGATCCTATAAATACTCTACACTTGAAATAGTTTTATGCTTGACATGTAGTTGAAGGGTTGGTATAGAAAAATTCATCCTGAAGAAAGCCAAAAATAGTGAAAAAGAGAAAAAATAAAAAAATAGTGGAAAAAGTCCTAAAAAGGGCATTCTTTGTGAAAACCTGGCAAACAGGTGCCTTGATACTAAAAAAAAGTACAAAAAAATTGAAAAACAAGAAAAAGTGCCTTGGCAAAAACCTGGCAAACAGGTGTCTTGGTAGAAAAAATAGAAATTTGCCAAGTGTTGAAAACCCAGAAAACATGCATCACTTGTACCATGGGCTCCAACATGAGTGGATATTCACATATATCTCAATATTTTTTATGTGTAAGCTATGGTGAGGTTGAATCAATTTCCTTGTCTATTTCTAAACAACTTCTTAGTAAGGTGTACAACACATTATCTACACAAGGATATGAATATTAAGGGGCATTGCGGGTTACATATCTTATATGGCACACAAACAAAAGATGATTCTTCAATCGAAAGGAGATAACTGACAAGTCATCTTGGTCTCTATACCCTTATGCTTAGGTTTATTTTTGACATTGCATCCAATGAAGATAGTATTCATACTTTCATGATAATTCCATGGTATTAGTGACTATTGTACTGACCGATGATGTCTATTACACAAACACTCTATGATGATAAAATGCTAGTGTAAAAAGATCAGTGAAAATTCTAGAGGTTTGCATTTAGTTTCATTTAAGTTTGCATGATTCATTTGGTAGCATAAGTACTTGAGCTCAAAAGGATTTCCCATTTCATTCAAATCCAAGTTTGACTACTTACCCTATTTATCAAAATATTATTGTCGTTGCATATCCATAGCATAACCATTTTGCATTCATAATCAGAAAAGAAAAAAAATAAAAAAGAAAAATCATCTAGGTGTTGCATTTCTACATCCTAAGTGCATCCATACATATATTTTCATAAAGAAAATTTCAAAAACATACATCTGCATATTCACATGGAACCATTTAACACATCTATATATCAATGAAAAGAAAAGAGCATAAATGGGGTCATCACATGAATATAATCTCTCAATGACATATTTTTTCCTTCTCTAATCTATCAGGAATGAAATCCAACATGCATACAACATAAATCACAATGCATTACTCATTTTGTGGCGGTCTCCAACAAATGCAAAAATAGTCTATACATGCATAAAATGATCTGCAAGGTTTACGCAAGGGTTTTCAAGGTTCTTTATCAAAAAATGCACATCACATATTTGAAATATTGGTGGGATATCATTTATCTTTCTCACAAATACGTTTCAAAGTAGTCAACTTGGTAAAATTGTGTTTTCTCTTAACACATTTTCGCTCCAACACATATTCTAATTACTTCTTATTGATCCAATAGATTTTTCCATTGATCTATCATGGATATCCGCATTCCTACAGAGGGATTTTGTTACTATTTCCTTTGATTTTATTCCCAAGGGGCATGATCACACCTAAAATCAATCAATTTCTTGCTCAAAAGCAAATCTGACTTCATCATCAAAAGTCTAGGGGCATGACAGTTTCCTTCGATCAAGTTGGGATTGTTGGATAAAAGGATTCAGCGCAAAACAAGGTGGATATCTATGCCTACAATCTCTCAGATCATTTATCAAGATGTCAGTAGCTTCTTAATGACCTTTGTTTGTTCAAGTTCGGAGTTAGTATTATCAATTCTAGTTCAATCAAGTTCAAAATTGATATCTCTAAATCAATATTCAATCGATCTTCGTTCGATCAAGTTTGAAGTTGATACTATCAGTCTTAGTTAAATCAAGTTCGAGACTGGTATCATCGACTAAATTTTGTTCAATCAAGTTTAGAATTCTCAAAAGAATTTGAATTTAACATCATAAATTCTTTGAATCAATGCCCTGCTTGCACATCAATTCAAAAAGGGGAAAATGTAACCACCCTAAATTGGTCTACTCTAACCAGGGACCTTATTTTCCCTAAATGTGATCATACTCTCAATTATGTCAATCTGACTAGCTGATTATTGGCATAATTCATCAAAATCAAGATAATCCCTCAAATCAAAGTGATTTATCACTACCTCACATTAATTACCTTGGCCTATTTAATCAAATAAATCTCATTAAATCCCTTGGCTAAAGTAATTAAATAGAAGGAAATTAATAAATACTCTCAATTACAACTCATTAATTTCAAGATGAAAATTCAATCCACGAACCAATGAGAGTTCACTCACATGGATCACTCACATGGATCACTCAAATGAATCAACTAAGTTTCAATCCTCACCTCTCCTTATGGATTGATCTCAACCCTCCATTTCTTCTCCTCCTCCATAAAAGGACTAAATTTTTAGGTCAAAGGGTCCTGATTTTTAGAATTCAAATTCACTCTTATGCTGCCAAATTGATTTCATGTTTTGATAGCTCATTAGAGAACCTTTATTTATGCTTAATAGATCAATACACCTAGAATATAATGTTTTAGGATTGAATTGCATACTAAATAGCTTCATTTGCATTTGAATCTTCCATTTTTGAACTGAATTGTCACTAGCCTAAATACGTAATCTGAGAGCATTTTTTATAATTAGATATACTCTTTCTAAATAGGAAGCAATATGTCAATTTATTTGGTTTCTTTAGGCTTTCCAATTAAATTTTATGTTTCTAACCATTGATGTAATGAGATATTGAAATGTTGTGTGCAGATTTGCAGGTACAATATTCACACACACAATATGCACATGGATCATTTATATGTTTTATATTTTTGTTTGGCGTGTTTGATATGGTATGTGATAGATTCTTAGTTACTTAATTTGGAAAGATCCACACGATGAACTGATTTCAACCATTTTATATTATATTATATGTATGCATATGTTCATTTTTTAATGATAGGTTTGTAGGTATGGGCAACGTCTTCCCTGAATTGGCAGGAGTGAGCATGCCCTATCGTAATACCTCAAAGGTAAAAGAGGGGAGATAATATTCAGGTCTAAATCCCAACCCTAAACGCTTATTTTTTCCTGAGAATGGACAAGAATTTGACTGACTATCCTATCTAAATCTATAAGGGTGACATGGATTCGTGAACCTTTCTGTGTGTGTGGGTTTTCCTGTTTCAGTTGTTTTTTTTGTTTAGATGGTTTTCGGTTGGATTAATGATGTTTTTGTCTTGTGTGTTTAAATGATTAATTATGGTAAATATTAATGTTAATAATTGCACCTTTGATAAGGTTAAAACATTAATATATGAAATATATGGCTATTTAATAATTAAATGTCTATATTTAATTAATTGATTTAATTATTAAGTCTTAATTTAATAATTAAGATTTAATAAATATTAAATCTAAAAATTGCAATTAATTGTGCAAATTGAATTATTAAATATTACCTTAAGTTGCATGATTAATTTATTTTATTTAATTTAATTATTCTCATGCATTTTGTATTATGAATTTGATTTTAGATTATAAAGTTAATTTGTGCATTATTTTAAGTGAAATCAAAATTAAAGTATTTATTTTATTTTTATTTAAAATTTAAATCCTAATTAAAGTTGCACGTTTTTTCAAAACCTAATTACCCAATTATCTATATATCTGAATTGAAAGCCATTTGGAGGCTATTCAACGAGGTGGAAGGAGAATTTTTGGAGAAAAAAGAGTTTATGTAAAGCTTAGGAGTATTTTGGATTCATGCTTGCTTCGGGATTGTATCAGATCCATCCATCAGTTATTAAGGTAGGATTTTGGAACTTTTTAATTTCATCTTTTCAGATCACTGTCTTAAGTGCATCTGTATTGTTGGGATCCTATGTTTGAAACTTCCTTGTTTGATATTTTGTGTTTAAATTGCTTAAAAATTGAGGAATAGGTTATTGGATCATTTCTGTGGTTTTTTATTGATATTGGTATATCAAATCTATTTTCTGGGTATAAGGGTTTCATTAAATTTATCTAATTGTTAAAATGGGCATTAGGGTTTTTGGATTTGTAAAAAATTCCTTCTTGTAGTTGAATTTCATGTTTGATTACCTAATAGCTATTTGACCCTCGAATCTGTAAGTTACCCTTATCTATATTGGGAATTCATGCCTCTGCCAGATTCTTGCTCAGCCCCCATATCCATATTTGCATGGAAACGGGAAATAGTGGGGTTTAATTACATGCTTGGGAGTAATTTAATATTCTTACAAATTAAAAATCAACTGCTTGTTTAAACCTATTTGCATGTATTTAGGGTTAACAATAATTTATTCCCTTTCTTCATTTTATCGTATTAGAAATTATTTATATGTATATATTATATATATAAATATTTTGTCTAAATTAAACTAAGTTTTCGTAAATTTTTTTGGTAAAAAAAATCTTTTTGGGAATGTGTTATTTAAAAATAATAATAATAATAATATGGACGGGGTGGCGAGGGCCGCCAACACCCTTAGTACCCACAGTAACACTGCGATACCACAATTATCACAAGGGACCGCGGTACCACTGTGATCCACAATGGACCGCGATACACGCGGTACCACTGTGGCAGTGGGCCCGCGGCAAGGGTAGACCCCAATCACTTGTTTATTAAAAGTTGTTTTTTATTATTTATTTTTTTAAATTTTTTTTTTATTATTGTTAATTAATTTCTTTAAATATATTTTTATTATTATTTTGTGGTATTATTAATTTGTTAATAATTTTATTAATAGGTTTCTAATATTAAAATATTAATAATAGTATTTATTTAAATATTACTTTTAGACTTTTGCATGATGAAATTATATTGTATTTGTAGTGATTTTTAATAGATTAATTTATATGTAGCAGTTTTATAAATTAGTCTATAGGTGATTTAAATTGCACTTTCTTGGAGATTTAATTATAATCTTGTTAGTAATTTTATTGGATAAACTAATTTGTATAATGCTTACTATAAATTGGTTTATTATTATGTTATATTAATTCTTTTGGAAATTGAGTTTATCATGTAATGGAGTTTTCTAGATGACTATTAACTAGATTGTATGTTTCTCTTTTTTATGGAACTGTATTTCTTCGGGTATCTATTGGGACTAGTTGACCCTTAGGATGTTGTACCAGAGGCTTGTTGGGAGATTTATTGTCATTTATTTATGTTTTATTATTTTTGGTGATTGAGTATAGTTGTGTGGACTTGTTTTCCTGAGTTAGTGTTTGGAGTATTCCTATGAGGTTATGGATGTTCATGTATCCAATAAGGAATTGTATTTGGGTTTTGTACACAGTTCTTGTTATGAGTTTTCTTTTATGGTTCATGAGCCTAGGTAAGTTAACTGTGTGTATAGAGGGGAAGTGGCTTGCAATGGAGGCTGGGTCCCTAGGTGGCTACTAGGGTAACTCATGGGCAAGTAACTTAACAAGTGAAAACATGAAACATTAATGGGGTTTTAAAACTAAAGTAATAAGATGTCTGATTTTTAGCCCATGCCTTGAGACCTTTTTCAGGCTAGGATGGGAGATAGAATGCTTGTCTTTATGAAAGGATTACTGAGCCACATAGAGTCACTTGGGGGCTAGGGTCTAGGGAGGAATACTAGGATAAATCAAGGGTGGACTTATGTGATGACACTTCCCTATATGAAGATTAGGTTTTCCTACATGTGTCTAGTGCCTCTGGTAATTTTTTTTAATCCTTATTGTTATAGAGAGCTTCTAGGATCTTCTTATGCGTTCCTTTATGATGTATTATATACATTTGTTTTCCTTCTTGTTGTATACCTGTGTGAGTGGGCTTGATGCTATCTCCTCAGCACGGTTGGAGTGGACCTTTGGTTCCACAAGGTCGGGTGGTAGTGATTCTTTTACCATTTAAGATCTGACATTCTTTTTCATGTTTGGATGATCCTTGTTGTAGTTCTACCTTCATATTCATGTGGAGACTTGTTCATTTTCATGGGTGTGTAATTATAAATTATATATTCTTTGGTTGGCATCCATGTTACAAGCTAGGGTTTCTATTGCACCAAAAGATCGACCTATCAATGTTTGATACAACCACTAGACTTATAGAATCCACAGGAGGTTGTTAAACCATGTCACAAATCTCATGAGGGACACTGACACACTGCCAACAATCCCCCTCCCAATGTCACTCACCGTGACCTACGTGATTTGAACCTGTGACCAAGCTCCGATACCACTTGTTACAAGCTATGGTTGTCGTTACACTAAAAGATCGACCTGTCAATGCTCGATACAACCACTAGACTTATAGAATCCATAGGAGGTTGTTAAACCATGTCACAAATCTCGTGAGGGACATTGGCGCACTACCAACAATCCATTCAGAGGATGTATTGTATTATTGTTCATTATTGCATACCCTGTGACTTGTGTAGTGGATCTTAATTCATTTATGTATACCTTGGGTATCAATTGTATATGCGATCTTATCATATGAGATGAATATTGATTCATTTGATGTATCTTTTATGTTAGTTCTTTATATTTGTTCTTCATAGATTAGTTTGTGTAAGTAATTCTATGTCAATGAACCCTCGAGATTTGTAATCTTTGATTAAGTTATAATTATGTTATGTATTTCATTGATTGCTTCTGCATTATTTTGATTAATTGGAAAAATAGGTTTTGAAGGGACCCAAAACCCTTTACAACCACAACTAAATAAGATAAAGCATTACAAAGAACTAACAAAAAGAAGGAAATGAGCAAACAAAAACCCTGCAAGAAATAGCAAAAACCACCTGAGAAAAACTAGTAGAGCCTAGCAAAGAACCCAGATCAAACTCCAGCACCAGCTAGAGAAAAATTACTCTTTAGAGTATCATCCATTATATCTCCAATCTCCTCCATCCTCCTGATTATGGATTTGAGATTAGTAACATTCTTATTTGAAAATGGGGAATTATTCTTAACACTGGCCCTAGTTCTAGTACCTGGCCCTCCACTTTCCTCTAGGATCTCAGCCCTGAGATCTCCAGCATTCCCCAAACTATTTTTTCCAGTACTTTCTCCAGATCTTTGAGGTTGGAGCTAGTGGATTTCATACTATCTTTGCTATGCTAGAGAATCTCAAAAATAGTGTTCTCCAGCTTTTCCACCCGGCTCTTGATAGCTTCCATTGAAAATCCCACATCCTGAGTCATATTCTTTCCATGTTCATTACTCCCCCCAGCCATCTATTCCTTAAGCTTATTATTGTTAGCTTTCAGTTTTTTGCATTTTAGATTCAGTATTTTGATTTCTTAAAAGCACCATTTCTTAAACCTGAAAGAGTAAAGAGCCTCGACTTTATCCATTTGAAGCGCCCCAATGGTGATCTCCTCTTTATTATTGAAATCATCATAAGAATTCTTAATAGAGGACTCCTTGACCCTCCTATTGTTGACATCCTCTATTTCCTCCTTAGAGTTCTCTTGAGTATCATGTGACACCTAAAAATTTGTTGGAAATGAGTTGAGTAAATGAGAGGGGAGGGGTGAATCAGTTACCAAAAAAACAAATTATGTCCCTTGGATGTCTTAATCAAACTTATCATTGTTTCTCAGTTAACATAAATATTTCACTGTCACTCGGTTAACATAGAAAATCTTAAGATATTAATTGTGATTATCCTTTAGTGATTAATTTGAGAAATACAAAGCATAAAGAAAATAACATGTACACAGATAACACCAAGATTTAACGTGGAAACCCAATATGTTAAAAACCACCAATTACAACTAGTTATTATTTTTCACTCTTCTGAAGTGAGCCCTGTTAGGAGCCAACCATGTTAAAGGTTATAATAACACACTGTTAGGTGTGACCCTATTAGAGGATTTAATCACCCTGTAAGGAGTGGCCTTGTGAGAGGTCTTCAAACACTTCAATGTAGAAATGTCACCTTGTGAGAGGATTTACAAAAGACAGTTAAGTCTACTTTGTTAAGAGATTTGGATCACTGCTACAATTGTTAGAGAGTAACAATGGATTGACCTATTTGACGAAGAAATTTTATTTGTTGATTCAAATATCTTCTCTGGTTTTATAACTGGATCCTTATTGATCAAATATTCTATTGCAGCTTTGTCTAGATATTATGTCCTTAATCAGAATCCCATCTGATTTTGTCTTCACTATTCATATCAAAAGAATATCTTCACTTCTTCTCATACACATTCAATCCAAAACTTGACCTTGTCAATATATAATAAGCCTTATCAAGTTGGCCTTGAATAAACTTCCAAATAAATAATAAAACTCATGTCTGTAGGCTGCATATAACCATTTAAACATAAAATGTAAACTGTTTTTAGTCGGCTAACACTAACTATTTAACTCGGTCAACACTGAAATCCTTCAACACCCGACCAAAATTGTAATGCCCGAGTGAACTCGGTTAGAACTGAAAATCACTTTGGTCTTCTTCAATTCCTAATAGAACATGGAATACACTATCTGTGCTTGGATAGGATTAGACATTTGTGTAAACATCACTATACTTGTGTAAACATCAATGACAATACATAATTGAATAATTGTCATCAACAATCTCCCTCTTTGGCATTGATGGAAATGCAACATGTTATAATACAAAGAATTATAGAGTAATAGACACAAGAATTAAATTTTATTAATGTCCTTAACTTCATTCTGATTCTCATCCAAAAACTCCCTCTGTCATCACAATCTCTGAAATACAGATTTCTCCCTCTTACATCATTCTCTGTTCTCTGATAAAATTTCTCCCTCTGTCATCAATATTTTAATAATTTCTTTGGCATAACACATAAATAAATCTCCCTCTTTTACAACCAATACCAAAGACACCATCCATACATATCCAATGAAGTTGTAATGTACCCATTTGTACCAATTCATATGCAATAATCTCTGAATATTTGCATCAACATGTTAAATCTATTATGTAACTTGGTTGATGCACCACTAATCTATCCATTAGTGAGCCTCAGTTAGGGGAATCACCCCTAGCTTTCCTCTAAGATACACGAATGCATCCTTAGGTAATGATTTTGTGAATACGTGTGCAATTTTTTCTTTAGTATTCACATATTCCAAACTTACTTCCTTAGGGTTCTTTGAAATGTTAATTGCACTACTGTTGTCACAGTAGATAATAACCAGTTCTTTGATTACTTCCTTCATACCTGACAACAACTATTTGAACCATATGATATTTGAACAATTCACTGCTGCAGCAACATACCCTACTTCTATTGTAGATTGAGATTCAATTTTGTTTCTTATTGGTCCAAGAAACTAATCTCTTACCAAGGAATAATGATCCACCACTTGTGCTTTTCTGTCATCAACACTTCTTTCCCAATCAACATTAGTAAAATTCTTCAAATCAAAGTTTCCTCCTTTCTTATACCATAATCCATACTCTTCAGCACCCTTAAGATATCTCAGAATCCTTTTGATAGCCATCAAATGATTCTCTCTAGGATTAGCTAAAAATCTTGTAAAAATACCAATTGCTAATGCAATATCAGGTCTAGTGTGAACAACATATTGAATTTTACCAATCATGGATATGTAGGTAGTCTAGTTTACTTCCTTTGAATCATCATCCTTAGACAACTTATGTCTAGTAGGCATAGGTGTTCCAACTGGTCTGGAGTCTTCCATTCCAAATTTCTCCAGTATCTCTTTGATGTATTTGGACTGGGTAATGTAGATACCATCCTTCATCTGATAAACTTGTAAGCCAATAAATAATTTGATTTCACCAAACATAGACATATAAAATTCCTTACTCATAGCTTCGGAGAATGCTTAACATAAATCATCATATCCACTAAAAAATATGTCATCAAAAAATATTTCTTCTAATAGTATCTTGTTCTGAGGTCCTTCTTTGATATACAAGCTACTATTATCATTAGTTATCTAAAATCCAATACTTACTAGGTAACCATGCAATCTTTCATACCAAGCTCTAGGAGCTTGTTTTATTCCATACAAGGATTTGTGCAGTTTGCAAACCATATTCCTTTTTTTAGGATCAACAAAACCTTCAGGTTACTCAATATAGAATTCTTTTTCTAGAATTCCACTCAAGAATGCAGATTTTACATCCATTTGGTATACCTTGAATCCTTTATGTGCTGCATAAGCCAGAAGAGTTCTGACTCCTTCAAGTCTTACAATAGGAGCAAAAGTTTCTCCATAATTAATACCCTCTTCTTGAGCATATCCTATACATACTAATCTTGCTTTGTTTCTGGAAACTTCACCCTTTTCATTCATCTTGTTTTTGAAAATCTACTTAGTGCCAATCACATTCTTGTCTTTTGGTCTAGGTAGAAGATTCCAAGTTTTATTCTTTTCTATCTGCTCAATTTCTTCATTCATTGCTTCAATCTAGCTTTCATCATTCAGTGCATCTTTAATAGATCTAGGTTCAATTTCACTAAGAAAGCATGTACCTTTAATTTTGTTCCTTTTCATTATAGCTTATGTCTAATCTCTAATTATTTGTTTAGGTGCATGATGCCTTCTGACATATTTGGTAAGTATAGGATCCTTCCTTCTTGATTTTGGGCTTGTTCCACTTGGTTCACCATGTTCAAAAGTTATGTTTTGCTCTTCTGTCTGATACTCGGGTTCCACTGTCTAAGACTTGAGCACCTCTATATGAGACTTGGGTGCCTCTATCTGAGACTAAGTTCCCTCTGTTTATGACTTGGTTTCCTCTTCTAGAAGCTCGGGTTGCATAGGCTACAACTCAGGTTGAACTATTTTAGTTTGTGTAGATGAATTCAATAGTTAATAGGGATGCTTTCCAATCACCATTGATTGTGTCTTAGGTATAGTATCAGGTTCATAATACACAAATTTTTTGTAATCCTCAAGCTCTTTACTACTCTATTCTTCACATCTTTCTACAAGCACATCAATCCTCACATGTACACTTTCTATGACTTTATGAGTAGCAAGATTCAAACATTTATATGCTTTTCTTTTACAAGAGTAGCCTAGGAATACACCTTCATCACCTTTTACATCAAATTTTCCATTTCTTGCTTCCTTCAAGATGTAACATTTACTTCTAAATACTTTGAAATAACAAACATTAGGTTTGTATCCATACCATAATTAAAAAGGTTTTTTCTCAATACCTTTCTTCAATTGAACTCTGTTCAGGGTGTGAATTGCAATGTTGATGGCTTCCTTCTAGTATTTGGTAGCAACATTCTTTTCAATCATCAAGGTTCTCACAAAATCCATAATGGATATGTTTCTTCTTTCTACTATCCCATTCTGCTATGGAGTACCTAGGGAAGATACTTGTCTTTTGATTCCTCTTTCATTGCACAATTCATTGAATTCATTAGAGATGAATTCACCTCCTCTATCTAATCTTAAGAATTTAAGTTTCTTTCCTGTTTCTTTCTCAACTCTAGAAAGGTACCACTTGAAATTATGAAAAGCTTCTGATTTTTCTTTGAGAAACATGACAGTCATCATTCTAGAATGATCATCAACAAATAGAATGAAATACTTCTCACCTTTGTAACTTGTTGTTCCAATTGGTCCACATAAATCAATATGTACCAACTCTAAGACTTCTTTTGTATTGTAATTCTTTCTCTTGAAACTAGTCTTGCCCATCTTCCCAATTTGACATTGTTTGCATATTGCTAATTTAATTTTCTTTAGAATAGGAATACCTCTTACTCTATTGTTCTTTCTTATTTTGACCAGGTTATCAAAGTTCACATGACATAACCTTTTATGCCATTACTAGCTTTCTTCTACTTGTGTAATAAAAAATGAACTTTTAGTGAGATCAAGATAGAATAGATTACTTTTTGTTTTCCTGCTAGCTCCAACTAGGTTTCCCTTACCATCCAGGAGCTTGGCCTTCCCATTCATGAATTCTACCTTGAAACCAATGTCATTTAATTATGCCACACTTAGTAGATTACGCCTTAGTCCTTCAACCCAATAAGCATTATCATATTTGATTCCTTCTGTTAAAGCAATACAACCTTTACCTTTCACATAGCAAGGTTCATCTTTCCCAAAACTGACACTCCCACCATCATAGTGCTAAAGATGTTCAAATTTGGTTTTATCACCAGTCATGTGATGACAAAAGCCACTATCAATTATCCAAGTGTCATTAATATGAGAGAAAAGTGTAGTCTTATCATTTTCTTCATTCTCTGACTCATACTTAATAGAAATGTAAACCATTTCATCTTCATCTTCATCACTATCAGAATCTTTTGCAATATATCAAGATTTATTACCTTTGTCCTTGTATCTTTTGTAATTTTTGAAATCTTTCTTGCCTTTGTACTTGTTGAAATTTCTCTCATCTTTGTCTTCTTTTTTTGGAAACTTAGCAGCAATGTGACCAACCTCATTACATGAAAACAAAATCAATGGTATTCTTCCTTTGTATTTACCTTTTCCTTTGGCAGCTCTCTTTGCAATTACTACTTCAATGATCTCTAGGTCTTCATCATCAGAATCATCATCACTATCACTGTCAATCTATTTTCCTTTTCTATCTATCTTGCCAAGTTTCAATTTAGCTTTGAATGCACACTCAAGATTGCTAGGATTAGGAGAATAATTGTCAAAGTTGTCCAACTCAAAAGTTGTAAGCCTTCCGACCAATGCTTCTATAGTTACTTCATTACTGCACCTCATCTCTTGAATATTTGAAACTCTAATTGCATAGATAGGAATTAAAGTTCTCAATACCTTACTAACCACTATTGTGTCTTCAATCACTCCACCGAAAGCTCTAATGGCACTGACACTTTTCTTGATTTGTTCACTGTATTTTGTAATGTCTTCTCCTTCTTTCATTTTTATCTGATCAAATTGACCTCTGAGACTCTCTTCTTTGGCTCTCTTTACATTGACATATCCTCCATGAATATCATGTAGTTTGTTTGACATATCAAAGGCAGTAGGACAGTCCTTAACTTCATCAAATTCAGAATAGCTGAGTGCAGAGGCTATATCAATAATCATGATGTTATGATGCTTCATGTCTATCATCTAATCTATAGTCAAAGGTCTTAGTGGTTCCACATACCTATGGTCCAAGAATTGAAAACCAGTATCTCCAATAGTAGATAGATGTAGCCTCATCAAATCTTGCCATGCAGCAAAATTGTCTTTGTTAAGCTTGGGGATCTCCATTCTATATGACATCTGTGATCTTTAGCTTAGGATTTGAAACCTTCCCTGAAAGCACCAAATGCTTTGATATGAATTATTGGAAATGAGTTGAGTAACTGAGAGGGGAGGGGTGAATCAGTTACCACAAAAATAAAGTGTGTCCCTTAGATGTCTTAATCAAACTTATCACTGCTTCTTGGTTAACATATATATTTCACTGTCACTCGGTTAACATAGAAAATCTTAAGATATTAACTGTGATTATCCTTTAGTGATTAATTGCAGAAATATAAAGCATAAAGAAAATAACATGTACACAGATAACACCAAGATTTAACATGGAAACCCAATATGGGAAAAACCACCAATTGCAACTAGTTATTATTTTTCACTCTTCTAAAGTGAGCCCTGTTAGGAGCCAACCTTATTATAGATTACAATAACACACTATTAGGTGTGACCTTGTCAGAGGATTTAATCACCCTGTAAGGAGTGGCCTTGTGAGAGGTCTTCAAACACTTCAATGTAGAAATGTCACCTTGTGAGAGGATTTACAAAAGACTGTTAAGTCTACTTTGTTAAGAGATTTGGATCACTGCTACAATTGTTAGAGAGTAACAATAGATTGACCTGTTTGACAAAGCAACTATTTTTCTTGATTCAGATCTCTGTTCTGATTTTATAAATGGATCCTTACTAATCAAATATTCTATTGTAGCTCTATTTGTATATTCTATCCATAATCAGTATCCCATCTGATTTCACCTTCACTCTTTATATCAAAAGAATATCTTCACTTCTTCTCATACACATTCAATCCAAAAATTGACCTTGTATATATATAATAAGCCTTTTCAAGTTGGCCTTGAATAACCTTCCAAATAAATAATAAAACTCATGTCTATCAGCTGCATATAACCATTTAAACATAAAATGTAAACTATTGTTAGTCATCTTACACTAACTGTTTAACTCGATCAACACTGAAATACTTCAATGCCTGACCAAAACTGTAATGCTCGAGTGAACTCAGATAGAACTGAAAATCACTTTGGTGTTCTTCAATGCCCAAGAGAACATGGCATACATTGTCTGTTCTCGGATAGGATTAGAAATTTGTGTAAACATCACTATACTTGTGTAAAAATCAATGAAAATACACAATTGAATAATTTCCATCAACAACATCATGCCTTTCCCCCACAACAAAGTTATGAATAATGGGCACCTCCTCCTTTTTTTGCTCTTCTCCCTGTTAGGAATCTCCATAGTGGAAAACTGAATAGCTGTATCCACAAGGTACTCTAAATTCTTTGAGTTCTAGCCCAGGTTTTCACTAGATGTACCTTCCATGTTGATGACAGCCTTCCAAGTGTCCAAATTCACATTTCTCTCCTTCTCATTGTCTGATTCATGGTCGCTATTCTCCCCTCCCGAGCTTGGTTAGTACGCTCCATCTGGGCTTTATCATCTTCAACATGCTTCTCAATATTCAAATTATTACCCAACTCAGTCTCTTCAACCTCCACCTCAATCTGAGTCTCATTCTCATCACCAAAATCATTAGTAGTATCCTCTTCCTCATTGTGGCTAGGGATTTTTTCAGCCACAATATTTTTCTCTTCATAGGAATCATCAGTTTTAGATTCACTATCACCGTGCCAACTTTTCTCTTCCTACTTAGTTGTGCTAGACCCACATTTATTGGAGTTTCATTCCATACCATCCCTTACTTTTCATTTTCCCTTCCTCAGAATAGGCATTTTTTTAATGGGTTTGGGGACCTTATCCCTTATGTGTTCGTAGATCAATAGAATCAAACCCTCATGCAACACAGGTTTATTAATTTTATTTTTATGCTCAGAAAGGCTTTTAGTCAAAGAACTATGCAAATAGTAGGGATTGTTCAACAAATATTTGTAACTAGAGTGATTTACCAAAATTAAGTGGTGAGACATCACCCTCGTAAAGGGGTCATCCAGGGTAATATATTCCATGATAATAATTAGAACATTACACAAAATTTTCTTAACATTACTGACATCAATAAAACCATTAGCTTTTGCTTCAATAAAGGTCAATTTTTCTTTTTTAGACTTTGGAAACTTATTCACAGCCATATTCGATATCTTGTGATTCTGATAGGGCTTCATGAAGGCATTATATTTTTCCATTAGTATACACAAGGAAAAACATGATCTGCACCATCGGTTTACTCTATACCGACAGACAGGGGACAGCACTACCCGACGCCAAGGTTACCCGACAAACACTATTCAGTGTTATCCAATGACAAAAATGTAAAGGAAACCCGACGAGTAACAACAGTGCAACCCGATGGAACAAAATAGAGAGGAACCCGACAGATGAAGGGAACCCAATGATTAGTTCAAACAAAGGAACACCGAAAAACTTTCAGTTCAACCCGATGACCAAGAACCAACAGTCAGTTACATCCCGCAAAAAGTGGATCTGACTTTCCACATCAGATAAATCACTAAAGTTGTATTTATAGCTTCTTGATTTGATTTTAAATCCATTATGTGTGGAGGAAGCAATGTATTTATTATTATTTTAATTAATTTTACTGATTTAAAATAAGCAAACTAAAGATCAAGGTCAAGTTGTAAATGTTGGATCTAAGAGTTAACATTGTAATGCGTGATTCCAAGATAGGTCAAATACTTGTATAAATAGGTGATCAATCTATTGAGAATAGTTGTAGTTCAATGACAATTGTAGACATGGAGAGCATCTAGAGACCAGACAAGAGAATTCATGGAGAAGGACATAAAAGAATCAAATCAATTTCAAGAACATAACAGAGGCTACCGACGAGCAGAGAAAGGTATTGCTTAGTCACTTTAGGTGATATTATTTTTATGAGAAATTTAATGGATCTATAATCAAAAATATTTGTAGATTGCATATAGTCAGGTCAACATTTGTACTCATTCTAACAAGTGTAGTATGCATATGAAATCCTTTCAAGAAAGGTGGACTTAACAGTCTTATTGTAAATCTCAAAACCGAGTGCACACTTAAATCAGTGTTGCTAAAGCTCTTAACATAGTAGATCTTAACAGGTCTCCACCTTAATACTCCTAACAGGTTAGATCATCATAAGTGATCAAATTGTAAGCCTTAACCGACTCCCTTCTATTATGCAAATAGTGAATTTTTGTGGGTGCCATCCCCACCATAGTTTTTACTTCCTAACATGAGTTTTTTGTGATATCATATCTTGTGTTATGTGTTTATCATTTTCATGAATATTTCTATGAATGTTGTAAACTATTAAATATTATGAATAATACTACATGCATAAGAAAGAACAACAATAATGGTTGGTAATATAGTAATGAATGATTACTAATGTTGAATTGTGAAAGGTGTTAAAAGTTTTAGAGGTACTAATTCACCCCTCCCCTCTTAGTACTACTTCCCATTAATCCCAACAATTGGTATCAAAGCTAAGTATCTTCAAAGAAAAGCTTAAAGGCTTAAGAGAAAAGATCATACTTGATGGAGAAGTACAAACTTGATAAGAATATTAAGAATAAAATGCTTGAGATACAGATGTTCTATGAACAGTATAAAGAAGCTAGAGTCAAGATGAAAGAGCTTCTGGATGAGAGGAAAGGTATGGCAACCCAGAGCAATGAAAAACATTATCTAGAAGAAGAGATTCTAGATTTCTTTGAATCTTCAGGATCCAATGCAAGTAATACATCAAACACATCAGAAGAGAACATCACAAATCTGAAGGAGATCAAGAAACATCTGACAGAGAAAATAAAGATGTTTCAAATTGGTCAAGAGACTTAAATGGTGAGAATGATTGATGTGATGAGTTCTGCTAGACAATATGAAATAGAAAGAACACTAGCCACTGATGACAGGAGGAAGATTACAGAGAAATTGCAAGAAAAGGAGTTAGAAATTCAAAGACATGTTCAGAATCACCATGAGCTCACAAATCAAATCATTATAATGAGTCAAGAAGAAAATAGAATGAATATAGAACTCATTGAAAGAGTGCAGGCTATCGGTGAACTGAGAGAAGAAAATGAAAAACTAAAGCATGAGGTTAGAATTTAGAAACAACATAATGAAGTAATCAGAAAGGATGAAGAGAGAAATAAAACAATGGATAATTTTCTTAAAGGACAATGAAGATTCAACAACAACAACGGTTTAGGCTTTACCAAAAATGCAGAATCATCAAATCAAGCCAATCCAAAGAATGTCTATGAAAATCCAAGACCAAGAAAGATGACATGCAAGCACTGTGGAAAGTAAGGGCACACATCAAATGTATGCCAAGGTAAAATGAGAGGTATTCCTAAATCTACATCTACATTCATAGGGGTTTTTTATAAATGTAACAAGAAAGGACATAAGGCTTATGAATGCAAAACTAAGATAGAACAACCAAAGAAGGAAACCTACATAGATAAATACTGTCCTAAATGTAAGATGAATGGGGACACATCTGAAGAATGCTGGAAAAAGAAAAGACAAGCATGGAAGCCTAAAGGTCAAGAAGCTCCCTATCAACCAAAGAGAATCAGTAATCAATATGTATGGGATTACAATACTTGGACAAACTATACAACATGTGGTAGATATGGTCACATTGCTGCAAACTACATGAGATAATAGACCAAAAGGTCTAGAGGCTGGTCAAACCTTAGAATGGCATGCTTACACTGTCACAAAGTTGGTCATCTCATGAAAGATTGCAAAGACCGAATGACAGAGATAAGCACATATCCCAATGGAAACACCATTGAAGATATCTGGAGGGATAAAGACAAAATGTGGAGAAAAGCTTCAAGAAATGATGAAGCTGGACCAAGCAATCCAAATGGTGACACCCCATCCAATGGATTTGATGACATCACCACCCCCACTTGAGTTGAACAAGTAAGTATGGAATTGCACTACACCAAGTCATATTTTGCATAAGTTCCATTATACAATAGATAGATATTCAAAATTTGCATGAATAAATATGCATGATAAGTTACTTGTTAAAATTATAAGGAAACAACCCCGCCGGTATACTCATACTGAAAATCATTGGTGAACATAATGGATGAGCTGCTTACACTTACCGGAAGTGGTCAGTCAACACATAGAATAGTTAAGTTACCAATGTAACCCGACACCTGTCAGTAAGAAGGCAAAGTCACAAAGTTGTCATGACAGAATACCGATATCCGTCGGTAAAAGCAAAATTGTCAACAGCTATCCTAAGCATCATGTCAACACCGACGATGATTTTGAAAGTCTTCCTGATGAACTTCGTCTTCATGTCCCAATGAGTCATTGAGCATTTATGAAAAAGACTTAGGGAAAAATACTATTGTACACCTCCTCTTCATGATTCGTGGTTCCCAAGCTTTCCAAAGGCAAGGGTTAGTAGCAAAGGTTTTACAAATGATATAAATCCAATACACAAATACTACTAAAATGAATAACTCAAAGCATAACAAATAAAATGTACAAGAAAAGAAAGGAAAACAAATGAATGCAAACCCTGAAGCGCTTGAAGCTTCTATTGTTTCTCTCTACTCCTTTTGAAATGTTGTTCTTGATGCTCAATATTGGGGTAGGCAGTGTCTATGACTTTAGAAGTGTCAAGAATTTGATAATTGAAATGAGTGTGTGTTCGCAAGATGGCTTGAATGCTAGAACCAAACTGACATAGTAATGGCGCACGAGAGCTTGAAATCCTGGATCCTTCAAATGGTTATGAAAGGTTATTATATAGGAATTGGGGATGAAATGAATGGTTGAGATCAATCCCAGAGATAGGGAGATGAACGGTTGAGATCAAAGGGAACTGGAGAAGCCATTAGTAAACTCCACCTCTTCAATTTTTAAAGAGGAGACAGAGTTTGGTTGACTGAAGAGCTAATTGTGAGTTACCTTTTTGAACTGGAGAGGTGGGTGAAGTTACCCATGTGGACTAAAGAGGTGGGTGAAGTTACCCATGTGGACTGGAGAGATGGGTGGAGTAACCCATGTGATCTGATTGGAGTTATCTCTTTGCAGATAAATGAATATTTAATTCATTTATTTAATTAAAGTTTTCAACAT
>MU225366.1:1488136-1501946 GCA_018584345.1 Thuja plicata
AATTTGTTGAAAAAGTGAATCACTATATGATGATGATGAATGCATTCTTATGTTAGTTATGATGTTATTGATGATGGATGCATTGATTATATGATCTACTATGCACATGTTTTGGATTTTTCTTATGTAATAAATGAATGCAATCTACCATGCACAAATTTTTTGAGTAATGCATGTGTTAGTTTGAAGGAAGTTAGTTTGGAATGTGATCTCTGGGATTGATTGATAGATAAGGAATGATAGGAAATTTTTTCTTTTTTGATAGATATGATTTGATAGAAAGGATGAGTGTCCCAAGTTGCTGCCCCTGTTTCCAATATTTGTCATCATTGCATCTTTTTTTTATTTTTCTAAAATTCTGAAGAGCGTCGAATGATCTAGATCACATACCACCTAGATACCACCATGACCTCTTGATAGCAGAAGGAGTAGAGAGATTGAATAGAAAGAGAACCTAGTGCACCCAAATATTGACCATCTGGGTTCAACTATGTTCCCTGTTTGAAAAGAAAGATAGCCAAAAGTACCCAGATATTGACCATCTGGATACCGCTTGTCCTCTGAATTAATCTAAAACAAAGAAACCAAGATAGAACTCCTATGCACCCAGAGTCCATCTGGATAACACTGTGAGCTCTTGATTTCTAAAAGCGAAAGCCAAGAAAACAAGATAGAACTCCTACACCCATAGAGTCCATCTAGATAGCATCGCGAGCTCTTGTTTGCAACATAAAAAGGGAAAGACCATAGAAATCAAGATAGAACTCCAAAACACTCAGAGTCCATTTGAATAGCGCTGCGAGCTCTTGATTCTATAAAACCAAACAAGAAAAATAAAAGAGAAGGAATGTCCAATTCTTTCCCAGGGTTATGCTCAGATTGTAGAACTATGTGGTTGCCAGATAAGTGACAACACCTACCTTATTTATCCTAAATCATCATGGCCTTGAAATTGAAGTGAACATTTAACAGACAACAATCAAAGAAAATAAGTCATGATCTATCATAGCTACTCTCCTCACATGGTGGATCCTGGAGTAGTGTAAGAACATAACTGTGAAATATAGACTGACATATGACCGACTTGACTGACCCAGTCAACATTTTTGGATGGTTCCTTGATGCAATTGGATTCTCTTGATTGGCTCAACTCTTTGGATAGGCTTGATGGGCTTGATTGCTTGAGTGTGTCTGGTTTCAGTAATAGATTACTCATATAAGACTGACCTATCTGGTTTGAGCATATCCATGACTGTGTAAGAGGATTGATATGATTTTATTGATTGATTGTGATCATGTTGGCAGCTGATCAAGCTATGTCAGATGGGCCCCATGCTAGATTGCAAAGCTCATGATTGTGACAATTGATAGATTGTCTTGGTTGCTAGTTTCTTACTGATAGGTTTGATAGATTGATAAAGCTATGTTAGATGAGCCCCATGCTGATTTGCAAAGCTCATGATTTTGATATTTGATTGATTGGGCATGATCACCCTTTACTCTCTTGATAACCGAGTTGGTTTTATTGCTTGGTATTTTGCAATTTTTTGAATATTTTTTTATGAAGATTGATTTTCTCAGGACTTTTTGATCTTTTTAGGATTTTTGATGTGTTTTTGATTTTTTTGGATTTTTTCAAGATATTTAGAATCACCCCCTAGTCTGGTGGACCAGTACTAACCATGGATAAGTGTTGGTGCTCAAAGGGGAATGTGCTTTTGGATATAGCTTGGTTAGTCATTCTTGCATTTGAAATATGCTCAAGCTTTTGGAGTTCATTGATGGTGAAGATGGATTTGAACACTTGGCACCTATTTTCCAGGTTTTCACTAAGGTACCTACTCAATACTGCCTTTTTTCCAGGTTTTCACTGAGAGAGCGATTTTGTTTCTCTTTAATTTTTTTGATTTTTTGATTTTTTTTGTTGTCTTCGAGGCGCCTGATTGCCAGGTTTTCACCAAGGTAACTTTTGTATTTTCTAATTTTTTTGGTATTTTTTTGATATGTAGATAGGTGCCTTAACCATAGATTTCTTAAGGGTAGAAACTCTTGAGGTGCATGTTGTTGATGTATCCTGGGAGCTGGTCTCCTTCTGGTGTTGCTAGTATGAATGCCCCACTCTGAGTATAGCTGATAATGACAAATAGGCCTAGCCAGTTAGGCTCAAACTTTTCAAGTTTGACTCTTTCTGCTTGGTTCTTTTGATTTTCCATGAGGACAAGGTCTCCTACCTCAAATGTTCATGGCTTAACCTTCTTGTGATAGTTTATTCTAAGGAAATTCTGATAGCCTTGTAAGTGGTTGAAAGCATGATGTCTTCTTTCATCTAGTAACTCCAGTTCACTGAGCCTTGCTACTTTGTAGTCCTCATCTGTAATCAGGTTCTTCAAAGATATCCTTAGGGATGGGATTTCCAATTTGAGGGGTAATACTTCCTCTAATCCATAGACTAGGGAGAAAGGAGTGGCTCCTGTAGGTGTTCTCACACTAGTTATGTATGCCCATAATGCGGGACTAAGCTGTAAATGCTAGTCTTGCTCTGATTCATTCACTGTTTTCTTCAAGATTTTCAAGATTGTTTTGTTTGTAGCTTTGGCTTGGCCGTTCCCTTGAGGATAATAAAAGGAAGACAACCCTTGTTTGATATGGAACTGTTTGCATAGCTCTTCAACATATTTGTTCTGGAAAGGTGTACCATGATCTGTCAGGATAGTTTGAGGGATCCCGTATCGATAGATAATGTAGTTAAGTATGAACATTGTTATTTTCTTTCCAATGATGTAAGTGAGGGGAATTTTCTCCACCCACTTTGTGAAGTACTCAGTTGCTGCTATGATATATTTGTGTCCATTTGCTGAAGAAGGTGTAATTTTTCCCACTAGGTCAAATGCCCACGTGGAAAAAGGCAATGGTGATGTGATAGGATTTAGTTCTTGGGATGGTGCATGGATGAGGTCTCCATGAATCTAACAATGTCTACACCTTTGAACATATTTATGTGCATCTATCTCTATTATGTGCCAATATTATCCCACGTGGATGATCTTCTTAGCTAAGTTGTTTCCACCTCTGTGTGTTCCACAAATTCCTTCATGTACCTCGTACAAAGATTTATGGGATTCCGTGGAAGTGAGACATTGTAGTAGCATTGCATCTATACTTCTTCTATATAAAATAGTTGAGAGGATGGTATACCTAGAGGCTTGGCTGATTAGGGACTTTCTCTGGTTCCTAGACAAGTTGGGAGGTAAGACACTATTTTGGAGATAGTTATAGACATCTCAGTACCATGGTGATTCAGGACCAACAAGGATACATGCTAATTCTGTGATAGATGCTCGGTGTGATGGCACCAAGATTTTCTCTACTAGAAATTGGAATCTTATTTCGTTGCCTGGCATATCAATCAGTGATGCTATGGTAGCCATCGCATCTACAGCTTTGTTCTATGCTTGTGGGACTTGCTTGAAGAAGATGTAATGGAACTTGGTGCATAGTGTTTTCATTTATGCTCTGTATGGTATGAGCTTCTCATCTTTGGTTGTATAATCATTGTTGACTTGACTAATGATCAACTACGAGTCTCCAAAGACCTTTAGGTTCTTGATTCTCCATTGAATTGCTATCTTTAGACTGATGACCAGTGCTTCATATTCTGCTATGTTGTTAGTGCATAGGAAGTTGAGTCTAAAAGAATTTGGAATTATAACATGATCTACAGTGATAAGCACTATCCCTACCCACGCACCATGGTTCATGCATGACCCATCAAAATATAGTTTCCATACCTCGATCGTTGATTGTAGTGTCATAATAGATTCGTCAGGAAAGTCAAAAATAATAGGCTGATGGTCTTGAATGGGTGCCTCTGCTAGTTGATCTATGATCACTTTCCCTTTGATGGCCTTTCTATCTACGTACTCAATGTCAAACTCACTTAATATCATTACCCACTTTGCAAGTCATTCGATGAGCGCTGCTTTGCTTAGGAGGTACTTTAAAGGATCAATATGTGTGATCAACTTTGTTTGGTGACTCAATATATAATGTCTCAGCTTCTAGGAAGCAAAGACAACTGCAAGGCATGACTTTTCAATTGGTGTATAGTTGAGCTCATATCCTACCAATGTTCTGCTTAGATAGTAGATGGCCCTTTCTTTACTTGCGTCATCATGTTGTTCCAAGAGTACACCTAATGCTGACTCCATTGCTGAGATATATAAAAGAAATGATCTACCTTGGACTGGTGGCACCAATATAGGAGACTTGAGGAGGTAGTCCTTGAATGTTTGGAATGCTTGTTCACATTACTCTGTCCATATGAATTTGATGTCTTTATGTAGTAAATGTTGGAATGGGTGGCACTTGTTTGCTAGCTGTGCTATGAAGCGGCTGATTGATTGGAGCCTTCCTTGTAACCCTCTTAGTTGTCTCAGGTTTGATGGTGGAGGCATGTCCAATATTGCTTTGACTTTCTCTAGGTCTACTTTGATGCCTCTATGTGACACTATGAACCCCGGTAGCTTTCCTGTTGTGACACAGAATGCACATTTCTTTGGGTTTAAATGGACTTTGTATTAATGCATTCTGTCAAAGATTGGTCCCAATACATGTAGATGATCTTTTTGAAGCATTGCCTTGGCTAGTATGTCATCCACATAGTCTTCCATTGTTTTGTGGATGAGATCATGAAATATTGTTGTCATAGCCCTTTGATATGTTGCACCCGCATTTTTGAGACCAAATGGCATGACGTTCCAACAGTAAGTGCCCCAAGGACATGTGAAAGTTGTTTTATGTTGATCCTCAGGTGTGATCCTTATCTGATTATACCTTGAAAATCCATCCATGAGTGATAGAATTTGATGTCCAATGGTTAGATCTACTATCATATCAATGTTGGGTAAGGCAAAGTCATCTTTGGGCCAAGCTATGTTGAGATCTCTGAAGTCTATGCAAATTTTTATCTAACCACTGTGCTTTGTAACTGGCACCGAGTTAGATATCTAGTCTACGTATGGTATAGGTCTTATGAACTTAGCATCCAGGAGATTCTTCAATTCTTCTTTGACTAGCAATGCAACATGGGGATGCATCTTTCTTAGCTCCTGTTTGAAAGGTTTGGCATTGGGTATCAATGGGAGATGTAGTACTAGCTTTGGATCTAACCCTGGCATATCCGAGTAGGACCATGTGAAATTGATCATCCTTGCTTTAAAGAAGCTGATAAATTATTATCTCTCCTTAGGGGTGAGTGATTTTTCCAAGTATATGTTCTTTGGGTTCTTGTCATCTCCCAAATTGACTTCCTCTATTTCTTCTGCTAGTAATGCCAATTTCTTCTCTATCAAGGGGAGGAGTTCCTTCTTTCCATCTTCTAGCGCCTCAGTGAGGTTTTCACTAGAAGATACATCTTGTTTTAGCTTTTTATCATTCTTTTGTTCTTTTTTCTTTTATGGACTGGAAAGAGGAGTTGCCTCCCTAGAATATGCCAATGTGTTGAGGTCAATGGAGAAGCCTGCCTTGTGGTCTCCTGATGGAATGCCTTCCCTAAATCCCATGAAATCAGAAATAGCCTCATCATTCTCAAAGATATCTAAATCACGGGGTCCTTGTTGATCCCACTCTATTAGCTTTGGGTGTACAAGATAGATACTTTCATGGTTGTTTGACTATAGTTGATTGAAAGGGACTACAGACATGGTTCCCACAAAATTGGACTATGATGTGGACGCACCACTTGAGGTTTGATAAATGACATAATTATCTATGCAGGGTTGTTTGGTAATGGTTAGTTGGTCAAATAAGTCTTCTAGGTTTATGATAGAGTCTGACCGAGGGGAATAATCTGGGATCAATGGTTTAGAGTCTTGAAAGGATATCCACTTATACTCATGGGAGTCAGTCTTAATAGAACACTTGTCAGTGTCTCACTTCCTTCGTTATCATCTATTGCTATGTGGAGGTCTATTCGGGTTTGTGCGGTTCCCTCTTTGGCAGGAAACAACTATGCTAATATGTTTCTTATTAAGACATGTTCTGTGTTGTGCCCCTAGTGCATCTCTGCTATTTATTCTTGATCAACTTGGATGTCTTGGATCACCAGACTGGTTCCTTGTTGCACATAGCCCAACCCTCTTTTGTTTCTCTGGGTTGGTGGGAGAGACAATTCCATTAAGCCTTGTTTCCTTTCCCCCAGACTAGTTGTACCATCATACCCAAATATTTGTAACATTGTGTAACCATTACCACAGTTTGACAGGGGTAGGGGTGGTTGGATTGTCTCTGGTGGGTCTTGGTATAACCAGGTATTGATGTTTTGTTCAAATGGATTTTCTTCTGCTATGTCTCCCCATTTGACAAAGGTTGTGGGCGGACATCTGAATAAAATAGGTTGCGGAGTTTCTGTTATAATAATAGGTTGTGGTATGCCATAAGTTCTTAGGCTCTGAGGCATGTGTGTGATGGTAAAAGCCTCTTCATATCTGTATTCACCATAGCCCTTGTTAGTAATGGATATATTTCCGACTTTCTGTGTGATATTTTTAAGATTTGAATCTAAAGAGGAGGGAAGGCTTGCATCATGGTTAATAACTATCTTTCCTACTGTCCGTGTGACATCCTTGGGATTTGAATCTGAAGAGGATGGGATGCTTGCATCTTGGTTTGATGGTACCTGGTTATCAGTGTTGATTTGGACCGCATTACAGTATTGGAAAGGATTGGGATCTCCCTCTATGATGATTTCCTCTCCCTAGTGTGGGAGCTTGATGCATTGATGGTATGTCGAAGGTACACCTTGCATTTCATGTATCTAGGGTCTCCCTAGTAGCATTTTGTATCCCAACTCAAGGTCTAGGATCTGGAAGGGAGTTTTTTTACCACTGGACCAATACAGACAGGTAGAATGATAATACCTTTAGAGGACCTTTCCTCTTCATCATAAGCTCTGATATTTATCCTCATTGTGACATCAATGCTTGATTCTGAATATCCCAATTGCTTGATTAACTTTAGAGTATAGATGTTTAACCCAGCTCCACCATCAACAAGGACCCTATAGATAACACTTTTGTGGACCTGGACAAGTTAGTGCAAAGGATCATTATGCAGGGGTTTATGCGGTGGCACATCATAGTTTGTGAATGTGGCATGTTTGTTGGCAGCTATATGGTTGACCATCATTTGGAAGCTCTTGGGTGTTATGTCCCTTGGGACAGCTGCATTCTGAAGGGCTTGGTCAAGTGTCAGTTTATGCTATGGAGATATGCATAATAGGTCAAACATGGAGATCTGGGAAGGTGTGCGCTTTAGTTGATCCACTATGCTTGGCTATGGATCTAAGTTTTCATTAGGATTGTCAGATATAGTAGATGAGGATGGTACTCCTTTCAAGATGACTCTGGCACAACACATTGTTAGAGCACATTTGTTACCTTGGTCTTTGATAGTGATTGTAGCCACATGGCTATATGAAGGATTGAAGCAATTGATAACATTATCACTGTTGGCATACGTATAGTTAACTTGTTTTGCTTGTCCACCAGACCCAAAGGCTTTTCCCTTGTTGTGATCATGGAAGGTATTGTTAAAGATAGTGTGATCAGTTTTGCCTTTGGTTTGGGTATTTGTCACATCGATGACCCTTGTGTCAATAAGATCTTGGATAGCATGTTTCAATCGGTAACAGTTAGACGTTTTGTGCCCTTTCACCTGATGAAACTCATAGAAATCCTATCATTATACCACCTTGGTTTGTTCACATCCTATTTGAAGTCCCTGATTTTAGGGAGAGTGATAGTGTTTGATTGTATCAACTTGCGTAAAGTTGATTCTATCGGCTCTCCTAATGGTGTGAAATATCGTTGCTGGAATCGAAACCGTGGTCTGCATTGATTCTATTTTTGACTATTTGACATAGCGGGTGCTTGTATAGGGGGAGGTTGGTTTTGGGTGTATGCTTATTGAGTGGGCCCTGTGGGTTTTTGGTTGGCCATAGGTGCGCCTTGTAATGACACCTTGGGTTGTGCATAGTTGACTGTCTTCACATCAATGACACCATCGCTAGTGACATTTTTGTTTTTGTTCCACCACTTAGCTTTGTCTGCTACATTTTTATTTTTATTGATTTGTATTGGATCTGCAAGGATTCCTCATTTGACTAATTTCTACTCACAATGAACTCCTTGTTCGATGAGTTGTGTGAAGTTTGGAGATAACTGTAACTCTGTTATGAATGACATGTCTGGAATTAGATTGTCAACAAACATGACTATTAGGTCTTGTTCAAGCACATCATATGTTATGTGGTTTGCCACATTCCTCCATCTCTATAGGAACTTCACAAAAGACTCTCCATCCTTCTGTTTGATATCGCAAAGGTCCTTGATGCTAACCTTGCACTCAATGTTATTATGGAAGTGAGCTATGAAATTTTTAGCCAGCTCACCCCAAGACTGAATGCCATGAGGTAAATGCGAGAACCATTCCATTGCTGGTTTGACCAAGGTTTGTGGGAATAGTCACATTAAATATGTTTCATCATGGGTGACTTCAACGTAACTAGAAAAAAACTCTTGGATATGTTCAATAGGGTTGGTATTGCCCCTATATTTGTCAAATTTAGGTATCGAGAAGTGATTTCGGAATGGAGACATGTGGAGAGAATGGTCAAAGGGCTATGGGTATAAATCCTCTGCGGTGTAGGATTTAGTTTGCTCCTAATTTTGCATATCCATCATTTGGGTTTGAAGGGTTTGCACTTGTTGCATGAACATGTCTGTTTGATATTGAGGTTGATGTGTGAGGATGTTCCTCTGTATTGTAGTGGGTATGAGGTTGCGCCTCTGTGTCCCTTAAGTAGGAACATAGGATTTCATCCTAGGGAATTGATATTGGTTTCCCACCAAGTGATTTGGAAATGGGGGCACATGAGTAACCCATGGTGGGTTTTGATGTGTTTGTTGTTGTGTTTGAAATTGGGGTTGATATTGTTGCTGCTAAGGTTGGGGTTGAAGCTGAGGTTGTTGTTGCTGAGTTTGGAATTGAGGCAATTGAAGCTGGGATTGTTGTTGTAGGGGTTGGATTTGAGGCAACTGAAGCTGGGGTTACTGTTATGGGGGTTGGAATTAAGGAAACTGAAGCTGGGGTTGCTATTGTGGGGGTTGGATTTGAGGCAACTGAAGCTGGGGTTGCTGTTGCAAGGGTTGAATTGATGTTAAAATGGGAAAAGGTGTAGCCTTGGGTAGGCATTGACTGTAAGTTGTACCTACAGAGATGGATCCTTGTGGGCATGAAGTATTGATCCCAAGACTAGTATGAGATGATTGCAGCAGTAGCATAATTTTAGAATAGTTGATGTTTAGTGTAGCTTGAGATCTTGATTGCCTCAGCCATGTGACTGAAGGTGGGAGCATACTAGTAACCACAGGTGCACTTAGTTGCGAGCCTATCGTATTTTCAGTGGAAGATGTGTTGGCTTGGTTTGTGTCATTGTTCTGACTAGGTATCGTCTGTGTTACTATGGGTAATACCAATGGTGGGAAGATTTGAGAGACAACAGGCAGTATTTGAGGAGGCTGAGTAGTGTTTTGACCTACGAGAGGGGTTTTTAGGCCATATGGTTGATACACTAAATTCAGCAAGGAGCTTGACTCCTTTCTTTATTAGCATGGCTAAGAAGCCTTCGGGATTCCTCTCTAGAACAACGTCAACTACTTGTGTGCAATAATCATCTTTCTCTATATCCTCTAGTTCCTCTTCTATGACATTTTGGAAAAGAGTTGCCCCGCAGGGTTACTCAAGGAAGAAAGTAGAACTAGTATTTATGAAAGGATCATTCTCTTTCTCTATTTCCCAAGTGGGAAATCGGTTGATATATGACTCATTAGGTTGTGTTCTAGCCTTAGACCTCGTGTAAGGCCCTCCATGAGGTGTTTGAGACATAGTGTGGTCCAGGTTTTGTAACTAAAACAAGTGATATAAAACAAACAAAGAAGATTATCCTTTCTAAGGAAGTCCGAGTTATGTTTAGGACAAGGGTAATTCTAGGGATAGATTTTGATATATCTTGATCTGAAAGTGGTGATGATGTAAAAAGATAATATTTTCTGACCTTTTCCTTGGACAAAGTCACTTTGATAAGGATGATGATGTTTGATATGATGAGATCAAGGTATTTCGAGTCTGAGCTTTTGAACTAACAATGTATTTGACAGTAATCGTGATTTTTAGAGAAGGGATGATCTTTGATGTTTAGAGATTCACGCAATGTTCTTCGCATTTTCCTAGGATGGACATTGGCTTTGGACACCAAATGAAGATTTCTCTCAAGGTTTTTTAGGTTAAAAATAGGTGTAATTTATCTCTAGTCAATTGCCATACAACTCCACTGATTGTGGCATAGTTAATGGTCAATTGCAGTAGTTTATCACCGATTGCGGTAATAAATAATACAATTGCGGTAATAAATAAGTTAATTACGAAAAACTTCCTTCAATTTTGGCACAATGTGGACAATTGCGGTAAATAGGAAACAGTCTCAAAAAGACTAAGAGATGGGTATCGCTGCTTGACCATTTTGATATTTTTGGAACAATGCTTCTGATTTGAAAGACAGTTGACATTGACAACCCTAGACTTTAACACGTTTGACTCATTTTGGCAGTTTGGATGTTTTATTTTGCATTTTCAGAAACTGATCAAAGAAACAAGCACAATAGACACTGTGTTTTGAAGAATGAAGACTAACAATGTGTATGTTCTACAACTTTTTCAAGTTGCAAGGTTATCATGAGGTCTCAACAATGAACAGTCAGATTTAATCTAGGTCAATGGCTTCAGAATACAATGTTATAGGCCTAATGCTTGAATGTGCATTAGCTTACACAACAATTGTCACACTGCTAGGACACGAAGGTCCATGACGTAGGTGCTCGTGTTTTTGTCATTTCCAGGTATTGTTGCCATGAAGTGAAGATCTATTTCACTACACAAATACCATGGGACACATATGTTGGGGATCTTGGGGGGAATTCTACAACCCCTTGCACTATAATAAGGTACCTGTTCGGAGGTAAAATGGGTTGACCTCTAATTAATCAAGGTTGTAGTAAGGGTCCGTAGTATCCCTCCAATCGGTTTGTACGTGTGTGACTCACTAAAGAGCCTAGTTGATCATGCTGGCTCCTTAGGGATATTCACCTGATCCAAACTATCACCAACACACCTCGCCCGAGCTTGGCTAGATAAGACGAAACTTTAGTTTGCACCTTGTTTGTATACCGATCAGAAGGATTACCAATTTAAGGTCATTCTTCGAGGAAGAAGCGCATATCCTGGACAGGCCTTTCTAAAAAGTACAAAGGTTTCTAATCTAACAGTTTGTGCAAGTGCACCCAAAACTCAAGACACAAGGTAAATTGATTAAGCTCCAAAAGTTTGAAATGTGAACTAAGCTACACCACCATACAAGCACAAGTGTTCAATTTTAAGCCCAAAATTAGGTGTTGATTGCTTGTTCAATTTTAATGCACCAAATCGATAAATTCTTTGCCTTGTTCAATTTTAGTCCCCACGTCAATTTTAAGCCCAATTTTGAAATGTGAGATGTAAGATGTGTGACAAACACTGTTCTTTTTAAACCCAAATCGATAAGTGAATGAATTTTAAGTTGTATTGTTATCTTGCCTCCTCGATTTTAAACTGTTAAAGAAAGTGTTTAGTATCTTCAGAAATGAAAGATTTCAATCCAAAATAGCAGAATATCTGAAAACTCCAGGATTGTTGAGATTGCTGAAATTAATGGTGACTTTATACTTACCTGCGAATCTCTTAATTGAATCAATGTACCTCGTGTTTGCTTCGCTTTGATCTTTAGCTATGATTGCGAGAATAGCCCTTTGTTATGATCAATAGTTGATGGGTCTCCTTCTGGCAGCTCTTAATGCTCTAGCACTTGGTATGCGTCTGATTATCCTCTTGGCCATTAGTCATTTTCTCAATCCCAAGAAATCAAGAAAGAACACACAAAAAGAAAACTTTTTCAAAGATCTTTCTTTTTTTGAAAATATTTCTCAGAAAAAATAAAATAACAGAGAATAAAGTCCCTGTATAATTTCAAGACCTTTCCAAAAATGTAAATTTTTTGATAAGAAATGTTGATTTGTGTCCAAAATTAATTTTTTATGAAATATCATAAAAAAATTATAAAAAATCGTAAAAAATTTAGAAAAATTTGAATTTTAGATTGTAGCTTTCTTATGTCAAAGGGTACCTGGAAAAAAAAAATTAGATCATAATTCCTTGATTTGTGCTCTAGGGACCCATTTTATCATAAAAGACCAGTTTGAAAAGATCTGTTGTTTTTATAAAATAATTTTACAGAAATTAAAATCACAGAAGATAGACCCCCTCTATAATTACAATACATTTCTAAAAATGTAACTTTTTTGATAAGAAACTCTGATTTGTGTCCAAAATTAAATTTTTATGAAATATCATAAAAAAAAAATTAAAAATCGTAAAAAATTTAGAAAAATTTGAATTTTGAACTGTAGTTTTCTTATGTCAAAGGGTACCTGCAAACAGAATTTTAGATCATAATTCCTTAATTTGTGTCCTAGGAATCCATTTTATCATAAAAGACCAGTTTGAAAAGATCTATTATTTTTGCAAAATAATTTCATAAAAATTAAAATCACAGAGAATAAACCCCCTCTATAATTTCAATACTTCTCCAAAAATGTAATTTTCTTGAAAAGAAACTCTGATTTGTGCCCAAAAATGGTATTTTATGAAATATCACAGAAAAATTATAAAAAAAGTTAAAAAAAAAACTCTGAAAAATCTAAATTTTTGTTTGGGGCCTCCTTAGATCAGCGTCAACCTGCAGAAACAATTTCATAAAATAATTTCATGCGGTTTGAAAGATATGACCAAATTTCACGTGAGCTATAAGTTCACATCGGATTCACCAAATTGTACGCCTCTTCTTCGTGATTCATGTTTCCCAAGCTTTCCAAAGGCAAGGGTTAGTAGCAAAGGTTTTACAAATGATATAAATCCAATACACAAATACTACTAAAACGAATAACTCGAAGCATAACCAATAAGATGTACAAGCAAATAAAGGAAAACAAATGAATGCAAACCCCGAAGCACTTGAAGCTTCTATTGTTTCTCTCTACTCCTTCTGAAACGTTGTTCTTGATGCTCAGTATTGGGGTGGGCAGCGTCTATGACTTGAGAAGTGTCGAGAATTTGCTAATTGAAACGAGTGTGTGATCACAAGATGGCTTGAATGCTAGAACCAAACTGACATAGTAATGGCGCATGAGAGCTTGAAATCTTGGATCCTTCAAATGGTTATGAAGGGTTTATTATATAGGAATTGGGGATGAAATGAATGGTTGAGATCAATCCCAGAGATAGCGAGATGAACGGTTGAGATCAAAGGAAAATGGAGAAGCCATTAGTAAACTCCACCTCTTCAATTTTTAAAGAGGAGACAGAGTTTGGCTGACTGAAGAGCTAATTGTGAGTTACCTTTTTAAACTGAAGAGGTGGGTGAAGTTACCCATGTGGACTGGAGAGGTGGGTGGAGTAACCCATGTGATCTAATTGGAGTTATCTCTTTGCAGATAAATGAATATTTAATTCATTTATTTAATTAAAAATTTCAACATGTGAGATAATTGAATTCTTTTTTATTTAGAATTGCTTTATTGAATGAAATTAAATTAATTTAATTAAAATTAATTTAATTGGAAGAATTTAATTAGTAAGTTTAAATATTTGAATTTAAACTATA
>MU225366.1:1501956-1511986 GCA_018584345.1 Thuja plicata
TTTAATTAATTAATTAATGGTAATTAATCAATTAAGGTTAATTAATTAAATAAAATTAATTATTTAATTAATTTTGGGAATTTGATTAGATGATTTGGGGAATGAATTTAGAGGAAAATAAATGATTAATTAATGATTAAAAAATCATTAATTAATAGATGAAAATTAGTGTTTTTAATGTAAAGTCACAAGCCTGTCTATTTTCGGGTGTCTACAACTATAAATAGTCGATGAAAGCACGTCACTTTGCACCCGTGATTTGAAGAGAAAGCAGAGAGAAAAATAGAGTGATTGAAGAGTAGAAAGAAGAAGCATCCTCGACTTGATCCAACACAAAGCAAACAAATCTTTCATCATTATCACGGATTGAAGTAAGTACCGAGGGCACTGAAAGATCTCTGTCGCTATTTTTCAAGAAAGCCCTAAATTACCAAAAAGCCCTAAAGTTCAAGATAGCCCTAGAAAATTGAAAAACAATGGCAACCATGTCAAGAACCATAAAGATTAAGAGTGAAAAAAAGAATGTGCTTAAGTTGATTTAGAATAGCTCATGTGTAGAACCCAAATATAAGATATGCCTGAAGATCGCATTGAAACCCGATGAAACCGGAGCATTTTCTAAAATTTCACCTAGGGTTTTGCTCATAGAAGACATTAGGTCTTATATTCACTGCAAGATCACCGAGTTAGGTGATCTAGAGATGGATGAAGCTTATAAGAAGCTTTGTGATGCAGAAGGAAACCTGAAGGAAGAGCACAAACATCTACAGGTTAAAGGAATAACCAAAGCCCTACATTTGCTGAGGGACTTCAAAACAAACTGGATAAGGTTAGTCTTGAACATAATGCATGATATGAAGCTATGGCTAGACCAACCCAAGAAAATAAAAAAGGATGTCCTTCATGCTGTCACTAGTTATCCGATAACCAACAAGCCTAGGGCACACAAGCATCCCTCTAGGAAAGAAGTTGAAAAACTCACAAAAGATGAATGGGACAACAGAGGTCTAAAAGTAAACACCATCACCGACGTAGAACTAAAATTCAGTGCATGCGTAATTGGGTATAAGATTTTTCAAGCAAGAAGATTGAACAACATATCTGCAACATCAGTAAGCACAGCTTACAAGATAGTGACCAAAGGAATTCAGATAGATCTGTGTGAGATCCTGTTAAAGAAACTTGATGAGAACATGATCACAATTAGGTCCACAAAGACCAACACATGTAAGTTTGGCTCACTTATCATGTGTATCTTTTTCTATTTTCAAGAATACTTTCCTTCAGTAGGAAAATTAAAATGGGAAACTACCAAACTGGTAACACACAAATTAGTGAACTTATTAAGTCACTAGGGGACAATTTTGAATCTGTTGTCTACATACTTCCTTGAGTTTAAGGAAAAGATGATGGAAAGGACTAGGATTCATGAACAACTTGTTGAAAAACATAAGGATGAAATATTCTTTATGGTGGATACTAATTTCACTCATATCAAACCAGTTGTACCAAGAATAGCTTGGTTGGCACCACTAGATTATGAAATCAATATAGATCAAGAAACCAGTGCTATTGATGCATTGATCAATGAGCCTATTGACAACAAGCAACCAAGGTTTGGAACTTATGAAGAGGCTAGATCAAAGATAAAGAGAGGCCTAGAAATTAAGAAAACTATAAACAAAAAGGATAAGATGGTTAAGAATCTCAAGAGGATTCTATCGGTTATAGAGGAGGAACATGAACAACCAGAGGAAAAAAATGAATAGGGCACCATCGGTGAGGGACAAGATGAACAGAAATTAGATTCTAAGGAAACTAAATCTGATACACCTCCACCTCCACCTCTTGCAAAGAAGCAGAGGAAAAGGAGTCAAACTACTACAACTGATACCACACCTCCTAAGAAAGGTCAAGTAAGGACCTATATGAGGAAGCATCCAGCTAAGAGAACAAAGCAACAAACTGTAAAGGAAACACCTATAAAGAGGAGAAAAAGAATGGTCAGAACTAAAGTTGACTTAGAGGATTCTAAAGAAGATGACTCTGATGTAGTAAAGAAGAATTACAGAAATCAAACTGTTGATGAGGTAACTGAATCCATTGCTACACATGGTACAGTGACTGATAAGAAAATTAGGCAATGGGACACACTCAAACTTGACGACCAGAATAAGATACAAGAGGCAATAATTAGGTCAATGGTAAAATTAAAATATATACCAGCAGAATTCATCAATCAAATACCTAAAGAGATGGGTAAGAAAATATCTCAACAATGGTCATATTCTCTACAGACCGAAAGAGAAGCAAGGGAGAGGGTACTTGTTGCACTTATGCCTCCCGAATCTAAGGTTGAAGAAATCAAAGAGATAATGAAGAAGAATTCAGGTAAATTTGTAGCCAAGATAAGGGCTTACAAAGTACTTGAAAACAAATTCATAGAGCTAGACACAATGACTGAAACAAAATGGAGACAACTCCTAGATCTGCCAACAGATTCATCAAGTCATGAGGAACAATTAATTCTCACTGACACACCTCATAGAGAGGAGGAGACAGAAAATGCAAGTCCTCAACACATTGCTCTAGACAATACTGAAAGTGATAATGAGCCCATAAACCTAGATGAAGTCATGGATGATCTTTACATCAAAGATATCACCAACTATGACTCTGATAAAGATCCACAGAAGAAAGATGAAGTAATATTCATTACACTTAAGGATCGCGGACAACAACAAGATTTGAAGACATCAAATGATAAACATGTGAATGTTGTTGATGAAACATGATAGGACACATCCTTCATGGACTTAACAGAAGCAGATCTTGTAGAGGAGATACAAAAAGATGGGGATGTTACTGCTCAAAAGGATCAAATAGACAAGCAGGACACCACTCTTGATACAACCCAAGCTACCACTCAAAGCAATATGCCTGTATTAATAAAGGCAATTAATATGTTAGAGGGTAATGATGAATCTACTGCAAAGGACACACGCACACCCGAGGACAAGGGTGATGGAGAAGAAAAAGACACCACAGATAACAAAAAGGATACAACTATAGAGAAGGCTGCAACTGATGATCAGACAAAGAAGTCTGCTAATCAAAATAAAGAAGACACGCAAAAGAAAGAAGGGGACACACAGAAAGAAAAAGGTGAAGAATCAAAGCAAGATGAGAAGGAGAATAAATC
The DNA here is from genome assembly GCA_018584345.1 of Thuja plicata. NCBI lineage: Eukaryota > Viridiplantae > Streptophyta > Pinopsida > Cupressales > Cupressaceae > Thuja > Thuja plicata. The sequence continues at coordinate 1,505,159 of MU225366.1, forward strand.
AAAAGAAAAATCTACAGAGACACCCAAGGTTGATGGAGAGATGTCTTCACAAAACTGATAGGTGTAACCCAAGAAGAAAACACAAGAAGCATCTTCCACAAAGCCTTCACCAAGCACTTCAAAGAGGAAAAATGAACTCGCAATGGTAGTTCATACATCTACATCTCCACAAATCTCAAAGAAGAAGAAGGGAAAGCATAAGAATCCAGTAACTGTGGATGAAATCATTGAGATTCTAGTTTGTGATCCAAGGACATTGGATCCAACTACATTGACCAAGTATGCAAGACTCTGTGAGAGAAAAGCAATACAAGACAAACTAAAGAGAGCTATAAAGGAGGCAAAGGTACTAGAAGTAGCAAGAGGTATACTTCAACAGATTGTACCTGATGTAGATATTGATCAAAAAGCTCCAATACTTGATCAACTGGTGGTACTCATAGATGCAATAACATCTCAGAACATAGATGTTGAGAAATTTATGGAAGAAAGACTTGAACAAAAGTATGAGTTCAAGCTAGGAGAAAAGATAAGCCAGGAAGTGGCATTGAAGAAAGTAAAGCTATCTAAATTGGTAAGCACACTTGAACCAATCATCTCGGAAGCTATTACTTTGATACAACAATTGTGCACACTCGATCAACTCACACAGGAATACACCAGACAAGATAGCACAAATTGATGTTGATATTAAGTCAAGTGCACAAAGTCTCACAAATAATGAAGAAGCAATAAAATTGCACAATGAGCAAATCAAACAGGCTTAGAAACTGAGATAGGACATACAGATTGTAGAGACGAAGTACAAAGATGAGGTAAATGAGCTCCAAGCTCAGCTCTTACCGACACTTTCACTCCTGCAACAACATGTTACAGAGACAAATAGATTAATTGCCACCCCGAAAATGTCTTTCCTAGACAATATTTATGATATGCATGCAAGGCTAGAGCTCCAACACATGGCACTAGAACAACTAAAAGAAAAATGGGAGAAAATGCTCGAAGATATCAAGACAACCCATTCCCATATACTTGACACATTGTAAGTTACACATTTTTGTCACAATTTTGGCATATTATAAGTTGTACATTTTTGTCATAAGTATCAAAGAAAGGGGGAAATTGATATGTTCACTCACCTTAGTTAAAAGGGGGAAATAAAAGGAAGGAAATATGTACATATAGAGCAAAGAACAAAGAGTGTATAGTATACATGAACATATACTTATACTATACCGATGAATATAGTTAGGGGGAGTCATATAATGACAAAGATATAAACATGGTGTACATACTAAACACTTTAGTTTTATGCACATATCAGTTTTTGATACTAATGTCAAAGGGGGATATTGAAGGCATTATATTTTTCCATTAGTATACATAAGTAAAAATATGATCTGCACCATTGGTTTACTCTACACCGATAGAAAGGGCACAACACTACCCGACGCCAAGGTTACCTGACAAACACTATTCAGTGTTATCTAATGACAAAAAGGTAAAGGAAACCTGATGAGTAACAACAGTGCAACCCGACGGAACAACACAAAGAGGAACCCAACAAATGAAGGGAACCCAAGATTAGTTCAAACAAAGGAACACCGACAGACTTTTAGTTCAACCCGACGACCAAGAATAAACAATCAGTTACATCCCGCAAAAAGTGGATCTGACTTTCCACATCATATAAATCACTAAATTTGTATTTATAGATTCTTGATTTTCTTTTCAATCCATTATATCTGGAGGAATCAATGTATTTATTATTGTTTTAATTATTTTTACTGATTTAAAAGAAGCAAACTAAAGATCAAGGTCAAGTTGTAAACCTTGGATCTAAGAGTTAACATTGTAATGCGTGATTCAAAGATAGGTCAAATACTTGTATAAATAGTTGCTCAATCTATTGAGAATAGTTGTTTTCCAATGAAGATTGTAGCCACAGAGAGCATCTAGAGACCAGACAAGAGAATTCAGGTAGAAGGACAGAAAAGAATCAAATCATTTTCAAGAACAGAATAGAGGCTACCGACGAGCAGAGAAAGGTATTGATCAGTCACTTTAGGTTATATTATTTTTATGAGAATTTTAATGGATTTGTAATAAAAAAATTTAGATTGCATATAGTTAGGTCAACATTTGTACTCATTCTAACAAGTGACGTATGCATATGAAATCCTTTCAAGAAAGGTGGACTTAACAGTCTTATTGTAAATCCCATAACTGAGTGCACACTTAAATCAGTGTTTCTAAAGCTCTTAACAGAGTAGATCTTAACAAGTCTCCACCTTAATACTCCTAACAGGGTAGATCATCAGAATTGATGAAATTGTAAGCCTTAATCGGCTCCCTTCCATTCTGTAGATAGTGAATGTTTGTGGGTGCCATCCCCACCACAATTTTTACTTCCTAACAGGAGTTTTCTGCAATATCATATCTTGTGTTATGTGTTTATCATTTTCATGAATGTTTCTATGAATGTTTTAAAATATTAAATATTATGAATAATACTACATGCATAAGAAAGAACAATAGTAATGGTCGATAATACAGTAATGAATGATTACTAATTATGAATTGTGAAAGGTGTTAAAAGTTTTAGAGGTACTGATTCACCCCTCCCCTCTTAGTACTACTTCCCATTAATCCCAACACTTCAAACCCTAGTTAGGGATACCAGTTATTTGAGAAATAACTTCCATAGTAAGGGTCATTTTTTTTCCATCCATGGTCACCATGTTATTATGCCAACCCTCACAGAGTCTCTGAGTAACAATTTTGTCAAAACTGTGGAGCTTCTCCAAATACGAGGTGACACTACCTTTATTTAGTTTACGCCAAACCATAGCCATATCCTCCTCTTTCAGCTTCGTATAATTCTTAGGCTCTTCTCTCTTAAGATCGCCACCCATATTTCTAAGTTTCAGAATGAATTTTATCTTCACAAATGCACGAAGACAGATGCCAAATCCTTTGTTTTCATGAAACATAAGAGAGGTGACTAAAACAACCCAAAAAACATGGGAAATAAAGCTGAATTTAATTATTCTTCCATTATGCCTCTCTTTCTAATGATCACCTTCTATATTTGTATTATTCGGTTAATTAATCCCTTCCACATTGTTATCATTATTGTTTGTAAAAATTTTAAAAATATATATATATTGTTAACTTAGTTGCATTTTTAGGTTATATTTTCCTGGGTTCCTTGGTGGGACGTTATTCTTGGTACCAGAGCTTGAGTTTCTACACTAGTAACTCTAGGAATTGTATGCTCATTAGGTTTCTTTTATTTTAAAATTCAAACAAACATAGACATAAAACTTTGTTTTATTTCAAACTATTGCTTTGTGATTTTTTATTTTCTTTTGTCATTATTTTGTTTTGTTTTGAGTTGTTGTGTTTCTCTTTGGTTGATTTAGGAAATATTCTTATTGATACTAGAGCTGCTGCTAGAGGTTGAGGTGGGGGTCGCATTGGTGTTCATGGAAGGGGTATGCTTCATAGCCCTTCTACAAGTGTTAGGCAGAAGAATTTTCATCAGCTAAGTAGGGATGAGAGAAGAGGTGAGAAACAGGCTGAATCTAAGGATCGTCATCTAAATAGTTGTTGCAGGCAATTATGAATCCTCTAGGACCTGAGAAAATTAGGATTGAGAAGGATATTCCTTTTCACTCCCATATTGAGGAGAGAGTGAGGGAGAGATCCATAAGTCCTCAAAGGATGAACTTTGTAGTTGATCCGGATACTATTGCGGCTAATATGATGAGATACCTTACGAGATCATGGCCTCCTCCCTTTAATGGGAAAGGTACTAGTTTAGAGGTAGAGACATGACTCATTGGCTTGGATAGATGCTTTTCTATGCATCCTTCTATTTTAAATACTAAATCTAGATGTGTCATTACGCATCTCACTAATTTTGCGATTGTTTGCTGGAAGATTGAGAGTGATAAGTTGGGGCTCAGTATGGATAATCTTGCTTGGGAGTTGTTTCTTGAGAACTTCTGAGAATGTTTTTTACTTGGTCAATGGAGACAGCAATGCGCAGATGAGTTTCATAATCTGTGACAGTTGACCACAATCATACAGGAATATGAGCATCAATTTTTTGAGCTCAAACAATACATAGGTTTTGGTAGGTATTCCTCTCTTATGGTTCAAAATTTCATTAGGGGACTTAATAATCAAATCATTGGGGGAGTTAATCTTTTGAGATACAACCCTCAAAGAAGCGGTCATTAAGGATACTCTTGTGGAGATGAACCTAGATTTGGTCCATGGTGGTTAGTTGGGTGTTTAGTCTAGTGGTCCTACTTATGATTTCAGAGGTAATCAATCTCAGGGAGTTGGGAAATCTAGGGATCCTTCTACATTTTTGAAGGGTAATCAGTTCTAGTAGTAGAGAGGATTCATTCCTCCTACTCAGATTGATGGTTCTTGGATTAGGAACTTCTTTGATACTTAATGCAACAAGTACAATCAGACTGATCAGCCAACACAGATTTCACATCAAGAGTTTAGTAGGGGTAGCTTTCAGTAGCCTAGTGCACCTTTGGCTAGAGGAGTTGGTAGTAGAGGAGGTTTTTTTTCTTGTGGTCAGTTTGGTCACATTGCGGGCAATTGTCCCAAATATGTTGTGCAATTCTCAGGACAGAGGACAATATCTTTTGATCCTACAATTGGGGATGTTGGTAGATCACATAGAGCATATGTGACCTTTGATCACCATTTGGCTATGTATCATGCTACTATGATTAGTTCTATGAATAGAGGACCTGCAGCTAGTTTTCACATTCCTGTAGCATGGAATGATCCTAAGTTTTTGAACCAGAGAGCAGGGAAGGGTCCTATGGGATCCGTAGATTAATTCTTTTGTGACTCAGTAGGATGTTGTGTGTTGAGAGATTCATATCTCTATATTTTGTTGTAGGCTTCTAGGAGTAAGCCCAGTTTTAGGGGAGGAGGATGTAATACCCACCTCATAGTTTTCTTTTCAGTTTTGGTTGTCAAGATATTTTAGGCCTTTTCATATGTGTGTTGGTTATTTAAGTTGGTTTTGAGGATGTTCATGTATGATGTTCATTATGATTTGATATTTCATGATCCTTTGGACAGTTGTGTTATATCTTGTGTTTCTAGTAGATTTATGGTTATTTCATGATGGTTATTTATATGTTATGATGTCGTTACGATTATGGATTTACTGACAATACTAACATTATATTGTATGCACATGGATCATTTATATGTTTACATTTTTTTTTGGTGTGTTTGATATAGTATGGGATAAAGTCGTAGTTACTTGCTTTGGTGAGATCCACACGATGAACTGATCTCAACCATTTTATATTATATTATATGTATGTATATGTTCATCTTTTTGATGATAGGTTTGCAGGTACCAGGCAATGTTTTCCCTAAATTGGAAGGAGTGAGCATGCCCTATCACAATATCCCAATAGTAAAAGAGGGGAGAAAATATTCAATCCTTAATCCCAACCCTAAACCCTTATTTTGTCCTGAGAATGGACAAGAATCTGACTGACTATCATATCTGAATCTGTTAAGGAAATGTGGATTCGTGAGCCTTTTTGTGTGTGTGGTTGTTCCTGTTTCAGTTGTTTTTCTGTTTAGATGGTTTTCATTTAGATTAATGATGATTTTGTCTTGTGTGTTTAAATGATTAATTATGGTAAATATTAATGTTAATAATTGCACCTTTGATAATGTTAAAACATTAAAATATTAAATATATGGCTATTTAATAATTAAATATTAATTAAGTGTCTATATTTAATTAATTGATTTAATTATTAAGTCTTAATTTAATAATTGAGATTTCATAAATATTAAAATCGAAAACTGTAATTAATTGTGCAAATTGAATTATTAAATATTACCTTAAGTTGCATGATTAATTTATTTAATTTAATTTAATTATTCTCATGCATTTTGAATTATGAATTTAATTTTAGATTATAAAGTTAAGTTGTGCATTATTTTAAGTGAACTTGAAATTAAAGTATTTCTTTTATTTTTAATTAAAATTTAAATCCTAATTAAAGTTGCACTCTTTTTCAAAACCTAATTACCGAGTTCTCTATATATCTGAATTAAAAGCCATTTGGAGGCTATTCAATCAGGTGGAAGTAGAATTTTGGGAGCAAAAAGAATTTATGTAAAGCTTAGGAGTATTTTGGATTCGTGATTGCTTCAGGATTGTATTAGATCTGTTTATCAGTTATTAAGGTAGGATTTTGGAACTTGTTAATTTCAGATTTTTTAGATTCCTTTCTTCAGTGCATCTAAATTGTTGGGATCCTGTGTTTGAAACTTCCTTGTTTTTTATTGTGTGTTTAAATTTCTTAAAATTTGAAGAATAGGTTATTGGATCATTTTTGTGGTTTTTCCTTCTTGTTTGTATATCAGATCTATTTTCTGGGCATAAGGGTTTCATTAAATTTATCTAGTTCTAAAAATGAGTATTAGGGTTTTTGGATTTGTACAAAACTCCTTATTGTTGAAATTCATGTTTGATTACCAATATCTATTTGACCCTCATATCTGTAAGATACCCTTATCTGTATTTGGAATTCATGACTCTGCCAGATTCTTGCTCAGCCCCCAGATCCAGATTTGCATGGAAATGAGAAATAGTGGGGTTTAATTGCATGCTTAGGAGTAATTTAATATTCTTAAAAATTAAAAATCAAATCCTTATTTAAACCTATTTTGCATATATTTAGCATCATTAACATAAATTTATTCCCTTTCTTCATTTTATTGTATTAGGATATATATATATATATATATATATATATA
>MU225366.1:1512067-1557926 GCA_018584345.1 Thuja plicata
GGATAAACTAATTTGTATAATGCTTACTATAAATTGGTTTATTATTATGTTTTATTGATTCTTTTGGAAATTGAGTTTATCATGCAATGGTGTTTTCTAGATGACTATTAACTAGATTATGTGCTTCTCTCTTTAATGAAACTGTACTGCTTCAGGTATCTGTTGGGACTAGTTGACCCTTAGGATGTTGTACCAGAGGCTTTTTGGGAGATTTATTTCTAGTTATTTATGTATGATTATTTGTGGTCATTGAGTACAATTGTTCGATCTTGTTTTCCTAAGTTAGTGACTAGAGTATTCCTATGAGGTTATGGATGTTCATGTATCCAATAAGGAACTGTATTTGGGTTTTGTACATGATGCTTGTTATGAGTTTTCTTTTGTGGTTCATGATCCTAGTTAGGTTAACTAAGTGTATAGAGGGGAAGTTTCTTGCAATGGGGGCGAGGGCCCTAAGTGGCTACTATGGTAACTCATGGGAAAGTAAATTAACAATTGAAAACGTGAAACATTAATGGGGTTTTAAAAATAAAGTAATAATATGTCTGAGTTTTAGCCCATGCCTTGAGACCTTTTTCAGGCTAGGATGGGAGTTAGAATCCTTGTATTTACGAAAGGAGAACTGAGCCACATAGAGTCACTTGGGGGCCAGGGTCCAAGGAGGACTACTATGGTAACTCAAGTGTGGACTTATGTGGTGGAACTTCCCTATATGTAGCTTAGGTTTTCCTACATGTATCTGGTGCGTATGGTAATGTGTTTTAATCCTTATTGTTATAAAGAGCTTCTATGATCTTCCTATGCATTCCTTTGTGATGTATTATATACCTTTTCTTTCCTTCTTGTTGTATACCCATGTGAATGGACTTGATGTTATCTCCTTAGCATGGTGGGAGTGGATCTTTGGCTCCATGAGGTTAGGTGGTAGTGATTCTTTTACCATTTGAGATCCAATGTTCTTATTCATGCTTGGATGATTCTTGTTGTAGTTCTACCTTCATATTCTTCTAGAGACTTGTTCAATTTCATGAGTGTGTAATTATATCTTATATGTTCTTTGGTTGGCATCCATTTAGAGGATGTATTGTATTGGTTTTCATTATTGCATACCTTGTGACTTGTGCAGTCGATGTTGAATCATTTATGTATACCTTGGGTATCAATGGTATATGTGATCTTATTATATGAGATGGATATTGGATTCAATTGATGTATCTTTTATGTTAGTTCTTTATAGTTTTTCTTTATATATTAGTTTTCTTCAGTAATTCTACGTTAGGGAACTCTTGAGATTTGTAATCTTTGATTGAGTTATGAGTATGTTATGTATTTCATTGGTTTCTTTCACGTTGTTATCATTATTGTTTATAAATATTTTTTTTAATATCTTGTTAATTTGGTTGCATTTTTAGGTTAGATTCTCCTGGGTTCCCTAGTGAGGCGTTACAACTTGCCTATCACATAAGACTCAAATATGAAAGTACCTTAAAATATATTAAACCTCAAGGACCATCTGTTCAACAAGATTTGACTAAAAAATAATCATCAAATTGTACAAAGATAATTCCAATCATCCTAACAATGAAAAATTATGTTATTGGAATTGAAACAAGAATGTTATGGGAGATGGTGTCATAGATTCCAAGACTATCCAAATTATTATGGTTGTCAAGCCATCTCCGATGAAAACATATCACAATCCTCATTCACAAACATATCACAATTCTCCTGTGCAAACATATACCAATCTTCCTCCTCAACAACAAATCAATCATCAACAACAAGCATATCGTAATCATCAAGTGCAAATCCATAATACACAAACCAATAAAAATAGTATCTCCTACACCTACTCGACAAATGGCTCAAGTTAATCCATGAATACAATTCACTCCCTTAGGAGAACCTTTAGATGTGATCTTCCAATAGATGTAATCACACAACATGATCATTTATCCACAAACCCAACATTTTGATGAGTCCAAACCAAAACTCAATTTGTAAAAAGGTAATGAATATAATGAATATCATTACATCAAAGGTCATACCATGGATAAGTGTATGAACTCAAACATCTAGTTCAAGACCTCATTGATCAAAGTAAGATTAATGTTGACACTACTACTGGGAAATCTCCTAATGCTCATTTTGGTTTATACAAAGATGATTTTCCCAAACATCAAGGGGAAGCTATAATTTTCAATGTTTGATATTCTCATACAAATAATCACCTCGATTATAATACAGTCCAATTGGATTATGGTAACACCTTGGGTGTATCACACTATTCCATCATCATGTCAACATGATTTGTGTTAAAGGGGTAGATACATAATGTATTCATACTACTAGATGAGATCATATGAAAATTTTTTGTCCTTCAACTCCTATCCCTCCACAAGCTCCTATGTCTTCACAATACAACATCTTAGAACATTTAGGGAAGATGCCCACACATATCTCTATTTTGGATCTCTTGAAGTTGTTACCTTCCCATCAAGATATCCTCACTCACCATTTGCAAGAGGCTCATCTCCCAAGTGATATTGATCCTATCCAATTCCAATCTATGGTATCACATATTTTGTCCACATACCACCTTAGTTTCACCCAATCCAATTCCATGGTCCCATATTTCATTCACATTTGACCTGTTAATATCAAGGTCGTCATAAAGAAATGCAAAGTAAAATGAGTCTTGATTGGCAATGGTTCCACCCTAAATCTATGTACATTGAAATTTGTGACTGAAGTGGGGTGCACTATAAAAAAATATGCACAATTAAACTATCACCATAAATGCATATGACAATTCCAAAAGGAGCTTAGTATGCATGATAAACCTCCCTATTCAGTTGGGTCCAACAATGTTGAATACACTATGCCATGTCATTGATCTATACAAGTCTTCTATTAAATATTCTTCTGGGTCACCCATGGATCCATGGCATACAATTTGTACTATTCACTTTCCATCAATGCATCAAGTTCCTATATCAAGGATGTGAAGTTATTATTCATGGATATTCACAACCATTTAAATATGGTGTGATCTCAAGGAGTCATCACCATATTCACACCACTTCCCTAGGGTTGATATTGGAACATCTCTCACCACTGCATCATCCTCATATGTTGAACCTAACACCATTCTCATTGTTTAAAAATATAAAACCTCCATATTATAATCCTTTTAACAATTAAAGATCAATAATATTGGCTTCAAAGAGTATGCACTCGAGGGAAATTTCATAGTGGGAATGCTCCCTCTTAATCCCCAAGCATATGGAAAAAACATCAATGAAAATAAGAAAAAAGAACCCGTTGTCACAGAAATTGGCCCCACCAAATTTAAATCTCATGGACAAATTAATCAAAAGGTGATAGAAAGAGACATAAATTAGTGGCTTTACAAAGATCCACCTGCCAATAATGAGTCATGCCTTGGTTATTTTAAAGGAAAATGTTCAAAACCTCATGAGTTGCTACAAAATAATGGGATTACCAAGATTGTGTACTAGGAAAAGAATAAAAAGGTATGAGAGTACTGATTGATCCCCCCACAATTTTAACAATCAGGGGCTTGGTTTTGAGTTCCGCATATGATGCCTCAACTTTGGCTAGTACATCTCAAAACATTGAGAGTAATAAATTTGAAATCAAATATATACTTGATGAGGTTGTTAAGAAATTCTATGATGATATAGAATCATCTTCCTTACTAGGAATTCCATCCTATTTGATACCTCCATACTTCTAATTGACCTACCACTTTGCCATCTATACCTCATTGATTAGGGACAACCTATTGCACATCTTGATACACTTAAAAGAAATGTGGTTCTTTTATAATTCATGGGTGTCACTCATTTTCCACTCCATTATTATGCTACTCCACACACGGTGTACAAACTTGATTCTCAGGCTTACTTCACGGAAGAGGGTATCCTTAGCTGCAAAATTGAAAAGGAAAGAAAAAATCAGGATTATATGGGTGAAAACATTTTTAAGTCACCCTTTGACCATAAAATAGTAAAAATAAAGGGCATATCCTCTAGTAAAAACCTTATTGAGGCATCAGAAGATGAGGATTTCCTCTTCCTCTCATGGAAAATCATTACACAAAAAATTTATCCATCTTGATAGATGAAACAAGAGAAGTCAATCTAGGGACAACTAAACATATGTGTATCACTTATTTAGTGGCCTCTCTATCTAAGGATGAGTTACAAGTGGTCACTCAACTCTTACACAAATGGGATATTAACTTTGAATGGACATATATTTATATATTGGGCCTTGATCTAGATCTTGTGGTACATTTCCTTGCACTTAAACCAGATGATAAACTAGTCAAGTAGAAACTTAGAAAGATGCATCCTCAGGTGGCCCTCTGAGTCAAAGTAGAATTAGAAAATTTATAGGAGGAAATGTTTATTAGGCTCATCTATTATTCTAAGAGGATATCCAACATGGTACCAATTCCAAATCCCAATAGAGATATCATAATTTATACAAATTTTAGAGATCTAAACAAGGCTTGTCTGAAGGATGATTTCCCACTCCCTAATATTAACATGCTTGTCGATCTAAAAATATGGTCACAAATTTCTTTCCCTCATGGATGATTTTCAAGGTATAATTAAATCGGTATTGTTGAGGTATATCAACACAAGACAACATTTACCACCCCATGTGACACTTTTCGCTATCAGATAATGACATTTGGTCTCGAGAATGCAAGCACCACATATCAATGTTCCATGACACTGATATTCTATGACTTAATCCAAAAAATAATGGACTACTATGTGGATGAGATTCTAAGAAATTCAAAGACAACAATAGAACATCCTCCAATATTAGACTGTGTCTTTTAACATCTAGCACAATATAATTTGAGATTGAAACCTAAGAAGTTTATTTTTGGAGTTACATTAGGTAAACTTTGAATTTTTATTGTATCCATGCATGCAATTAAGGTAGATCCTAAAAATGTTAAATCAATCTTGTGGTTCTTCTATCATCGTATCCCCCAAATTCATTTTTATCTCTTATGTGATGATAGTCTAACCTTTTCTATTTGTTATTTCAAGCCTATTTAATACCTACAACAACATCGTAATTATTCATACCTTGGCTATTCCTTGATGTTGCTAAATCAAAATAAGTGTTCACTGCATGACAACCCATTTTCAAGGGTTCTCAATCTCTATGATCATTTCATAATTATTTCACTTGCATTCACCCTCCACTTGGTTATTTTCCCTATCGGTTGTGATTAAGAATGTGCACATATCTCGAGTTGTTCACCCCACTTTGTATAGTGTCTTGGGTGATCAAATCTTAGAGAATTTGAATTTCAATCTAATTCATTTGCATCATCCTTTAGTGTGCATTATTGTGTAGTTTCATTATCATTTAGTTAGTATTTAAATTAGTCTTATTTAGATTTTATTATATTAAATTAGGTGCATTTTTAGTATACTTATGATTTCATTCATTATCATTCTCATTCACATTAGGTTCATTACCATTGCATTCATTGTTCCATTCATTATCATTTTCATTAACATTAGATTAATTTTCCTTGTATTTTCATATAATTCATGTCATTTCCACTTTCATCAACATTTTATTCACATTACCATTACATGGGTATACATCATTTCATTTTTAAAACATTCATAAAATCATTTATGCATTTCTCTGTATCCCCATATCATATCTAATCATCCATATTCATCATAAAAACATGATACAATATCATATAGGATCATACATAAACATCACATGCGTCACATCCAAATCCTCATAATCATACATGTACACAAATGCATCTTGTCACATCTTGCATCATAAAGGTGTAAGTACATCTCATATAGGAAAAATCATATAATGTCATAGAACCACATCACATAGCATCTTGCATCACAAACATGTTAGTACATCATATCAAGTGCATCCATCCATACATAATAGTACAATGCATCATAAAAAAGATAATGGTATTCATACACATGGTACTCCACAGTAAAATCTCCATTGCATATAGCATACATGTATCCAAAAAATCATAGTACATTAATGTGTCAAAGCATGATGTCAATAAAAGAATTAGGTACATTAATCAATGAATAAGATTACATGTTTCTATGTACAACAAAAATCATATAGTGTAACAATCATGTCATCTACTTTGAGGCTGCTGAGATTGTGTACTATTTGTAGACGCCTATAAATGACTCGTTGCTCGTACGCAATGATTTTACTAACATTCCTCTTAAAATATTAAATAATATTTAGTATTTGATTAATTTGTGCCCCTCTACTTTTTTCTAATTTTGAATTCATAAATTCTCCCTAATTCTATAATTAAGTACTTTTTAATTATTTATTTAATTAATAAACGTCTAATTAAAATTCATCAATAAATTTTCTATAAAGTAATTAAATAGTTTTTATTATTTAATTATTGTAAGAAATATCCAAAAAATGAAAATAACTTAAGTAAAGAATCCAAGAGAGTGCAAAGGAAGTATTCTACCATAAACTCAAAGAATGAGAGATAACTTCAATATCAATACCCAAAATCGTGAAGAAGATCCAAGATCAAAACAATGAGACAAAGATTTTGAAAGGGGAAAACTAAGAAAAAACCCTTGTGAATATAATATGAATGAGGCAAAAATCCTAGAGAAAAAGAGAGAATGTGAGAAATAAGCTCATTACAACAATGAGAGAGCAAGAATGAGAATGTGAGAAGCAAGAAAGTTCAACTAAAGTGTGTGGAGAAGCATCTCGTAAATAGAGATGAATGATGGAGTTTGAATGTAACTCCTATGTTATATGAATGCCACATTAAAATTAAATGTGTGCCAAGTGTGATAATACTCTTAAGGAGGAATATATAATTTCCTTATTAAAGGAAGTACAAAATTGTGACATGTCCTCTGACTTGGACTAGAGGACAAATTACAATTTAGGATACCTTGGCTTATCCAAATTTAAATAATACACCAAGGAAATATTATTAATTCTAACATTCCTCTTTAATATTTACTTGGGGAAAGTAAATCAATAGGTATAAAACCCAAATGTTTACAATGATTTTTAAAATTCTCTTTAGAAAGAGTCTTTGTGAAAATATCGGTAGCTGGATCATTTATCTTGCAATAGATGAGGGACTCTTGCATCTCTTTAACTTGTTCTTTTATAAATTGATTATTTTCTAAGGAAGTAGCACTTGATTATAACAGTACAAATGTGGAGGTGATTTTTGAGGAGGGCCCAAATCTTCAAGTAGTCTTTGATTCCCAAGAGCTTATTTAGATACATGTGTACATTCTTCATATTCATTAGAACATTGTTCATATTTACTTCTCCAAGAAATAGTACCTGAGCCTGCAATAAGGCAATAACCACTATAGATCTCCCATCATTTGGATCTCCTATATTTGAATCAGTAAAACCTTTTGAAGAAAAATTAGATTGTAAATCATCAAAGGAATCAGACATGTAATCAATAATGCAATCATCAGTTTCATAAAGAAAATTTTTAATGGATTCATCATCAAGAGGAGTAGAGATAGTATAATCATCATCGTTATTGTCATCAATATCATAGTCATTGTTATTTTCCTCCACAACAACCATAGGATTAGTACTACATTCAAAATCTTAACTTTGGAGAAATCATGAAGGTTGTCTTGAGAAATACACACATCTCCACTAGGAGAGTAAAAGGGGGGCAAAGTAACATTGAGAAATATAGAAACAATGTCCTCTTCTTGTTCTAAAATAGCATAAAAAGGGGAAGAAGAATCGTCAAGATTGAATGCATCACATGGAGAGAAAATATTATCCCTTTGTATTAAGTTGGTGTCTTTAGGAAGATAGTAATCTAGGTTATTATCCCAAGAATAGCCATCATCATATGGTTCATTCCAAATAGCATAATTATCAGACTAAGGATTAGACAACCCATAACAGACAATAAAAGCTTGACGAGAGTTATTATTATGAGACTTTTGATTAGTTTTATTATGAGTAAAATCCTTCTCATGATTATGTTTCTTAAAACAATTGTTGGTCACATGACCATCTTTCCCACAATCATTACAATGGGGTCTATTATTAGGAAGATTATGATTATTAGGATAACCATTATTATGACTATTGATATGATTATAGGTGGGCCTAGAATTATTATTATGATGTTGAGAATTGTGATTATTAGAATGACTATTATTATTTGATCTATAATTGTTATTATAATTATTATTATTGTTATGCGATCTAGACATGAAAGCATGTTCATTAGTTTTAAGTGTGCCAAATTGAATTAACTTAGCTTCTTCTTGACGTAATAGAGATTGAAAGATAGCATAATTTAATTGAGCTGATAAAGTAGGAATAGATAATTAAGAATGAATATTAGTAATAAATTGTTTGAATTGTCTAGGAAGACATTTTTTCAAAACAATATGAATTAAATGAATATTAGTTAAAGTGGCGCAGGAGGACCTAGGCTAATCCCTAGTCCATCTTTTATTTTGTCTTGTACTAATCTTATCCAAGTTATTAGAGTTTAGTTTTGACCTTATAAGGTCTTGCAAGTGTGTACCTAGGTGGATTTGACTAGGATCAATCCAACCTAGGTGTTTTATGCTTTGTTAGATTTTAGTGCTAGTTTAGCCCAAAAGTGGAAAATTGGGTCCAAAAGCTTTCAAGGCTTAGGATAGGTTATAAATGTGCCTAAAAATTCCTCTAGGATGTTTTTACATCTTTCTATGTTGATTATAGGTCATTGGGATTTTGTTTATGCAAAGATGTCAAAGTTGTCAAAATGTTGCATGACAACATTTGTAACTTTTAAAAGTTGCATGACAACATTTGGCAGTATTGGATTCTTTTTGAAGAATGATGATGGGTTTTTGTTTAATGGCCTATAATCATGGGGTAAGAATATTTATACATAGAGGATCCCATTTCCCAAGGCAAGTGGATGTAATTAGTGATTTGAATTTGCAAGAAGAAGCTTTATTTACTATTTTTTCTTACAGTAGAATACTTTGATGTTTGAGTGTTAGTAGATGGATTGAATAGTGAGATCCCATGTTGCATTTGTGTAGTAGAGATATTTTTCAACAACTTTTGTTTATCTTTTAAGTTTCTCTGAGTTCATTAGATTAGTATGTTGAATTATTTTGTTAGTTGTACAATTGCTGGTGTTGTTTAGGCAGTTTTAGGGAAAATGGATCCCCCATAGATCTCCACTATGAAAATAATAATAGCCCAAAGGGGTATGGAAGGGAAGTCATTGTACAATGTACATATGGAAGGAGGAGATCAGAAAATCAAGTTAGCTCATTTTTGTGTCATGCCCTAAGATAGTCCAGTGTGCCTGGTTAGGTGCATGACAACGATCTAATGGTGTTTAATTGGAGGGGAAATATTGGGAGAATGGAAACAAGTATGGTTTCACAAGAATAGAGGTCCTACAAATACCTCCTAGGAATATTAGGAATTTTCCAATCCATTAAGATAGATTTCTAAGCAGAAATTAGTAGATTGCAAAACAATAGCCCTATTTGCCCTATTAGCCCTGAATTCTAGGAACCTACTGTTGGGCTTCATTAAGGGGGTGCAAAAAATGTTGGGCTTCATTAAGGGATCAAAAACTAGGAAATTATCATGACTCAAGGATTGGACATCCTACTAAGCAGATATCCTCCTTAACATGAAGGCACATTTAAATTATCAACCCGAGGAAATATACTTGAAATGAATCTACAAAGTATATGCACTATGAGATTCTTTGAGCTATTATATCATTGCAAAACTAAAAATATAACAATGCTGGAAATGAATCTAATTGCACAGTAATGGTTGCAGGAAACTGCACAGTAATGGCTACAGAAAACTGTGTAAATTGCTACAATAGTGGCTGCAGATGGTACAAAACTATTGGAATTAACATCATTGCAACATAACTGATCTCAAACAACACATTACTAAACACTAAGCATCTGAACTATAATCTAAACTACTCTAAACAATTATAGAGTCATAGTATCTCAAGTGGCCTTTTCCTGAGTGGCTACAATCTTAGCTACACGCATTCAATATTCAATGTACAAGCTCAATTTCTGAAATAATATTCTTATTGCAAATCAAAATGATTACATCAACTGATATCAAACTTTCTGATTAAACAAAGACACTACTAACAAGACTTAGCACAAACTAGATACTCCCTAATCATCTAATCATTCACAACTCAAGCAAGAGCTCATATATATACATGAGGCTTGTGAGTTGGATTAATTACAAACTCAACAACTTGTGAAAAATGTAATTTCTCCCACATAATCAAGGAGATGACTTATTCCCCAACAAACTAATTAAGAACAAACTAAAAGGAGTTGCGAGTGTTCTAATCCACTTCAAACTCTTACAACATGAAAATACACATATGGCTGAAAATATGCATAAATACATGTCATAATTATTAGGAATCATAAATTATTGTTCCCACAAATTACTCCATTGTTTTCTGACTTTAAAAACTTTAGATCCATGAGATAAACAAGAGGTGGAAGTGTTCAAATCAAACTAGAAGTCATTCCTTAACTGTTGCCTTCAAACTCGCCACCTTTTACTTAGTCCACTTCAGACAAAATTTTCTCATTAATTGTTGGGAATTAACTCAAATGGTTAAAAGGGTTGTTGCTCCTTATTTTCCTCTTTCCAAATAATTAAGAAAATATAGATTTAATTAAGTATTGAGTGAGATATGCCCGTTTTACTAAAACTAGTTTTTAACTTTTTCTGCTATCTTTTCTGTTGCCACTTTTTCTATAGTCAACTTCAAACTTGTGTTTCTCATTAAATATTGCGTGTTAACTCAAAAAATCAAAAGGGTTTTTGGTATTCCTTCTTATCTTTCTGAATCATTAAGAAAATATTTATTTCATTAATAAATGTGGGGGATATGCTCTTTATTCTGAAACTGGGTGTTGACTTTTTCTGCATTTCTAGCAACTGTTGAATGTTGACAAGTGTCAACTTGCTTCTCCTTCTTCCCAGCTACATGAATGACTCAAATATCTCACAAACAATATGTTAATCATCTAAAAACACTTATTATTTAATAATAACCATTTATCATAATGTTTTATCATAATTTAGCATTAATTAGCTAGACATACAAATGTTAATCAATAAATCATTAATCATAGTTAATGCTTCATAAATCAAGGTAATGTATGGAAATGACTTGGAAAGTTGTTGTAAGCATAGTTTAAAGTGTTATAGACAAGGAATATAAATATGACATTTTATAGGCTCATCACCTACTATACGGAGGCCCTAGAACCCTAAGACCACAAAAATACTTAATGTCTTGGAAAAGGGTGTCAGAATATCTTTTTTTTTTTTGGGATTATTTGGAAGAATTGTGAAAGAAGTGGGAAAAACTCACTGATTAGGTCTAATTGACCTATTAGGCCTAAAATACCAAATCCATTGATTGTCTTGAGATCATTTGAAAAAGAATTTAAATCCTATTAAAATGGGATCATATGGAGTGAAATAAGTTGTCTTAACATGGAATACACCCCCTGCAACACTTGTGATTGAAGAGGAGATGAAAATACACTTGGAGACATCCAAGAAGGAGTAAGGGATTGAAGAGCATTTTTTTGATAGATAGCCCAAGGTGAAGCACAAAAGTGACAAACTCATAGAGTTGTGTTGGAGAAGTCCTAGGTTAGTTGAGAAAGGGCTTGAAGGGTCCTAGAAGAGAAAATAGTATCTTTTGAAGGCTAGGAATATGAAGTGTCCTAAATAGGGTTGTACAAGCACACCCTGAGTGTTTCTATCAGATTGGTATCAGAGCCAATAAGATTTGGCTTGTGGTGAATGTTCCAACCAGTAGAGTTAGTAGGAGAGTCTACAGTGGTGAAAAATTAAGAGCTTGCAAAGAAATTGGATGAGAAAGAAGAAGAAAATAGATTTCTCAGAGAGAGATTGGCCCAACTAGAACACAAAGTGGACCAAGTGGAAGAAAAGACTGAGGAAGTAAAAGATAAAGTTGAAGGAAATAGTAAAGAGATAGCCTTAGATGATGAGGTCCCTGAAGCTGACCCTGTCCTCACTTGAGAACCATTCTTGAAGGCACTAAAATATTTGGGTGGAAAGGCATTGGAAGGATTTCCTATCTTCACAGGAAAGATGGAACTAGAGATAGTCCTAGATTGGATTGAAGGACTAGAAAATCACTTTGAATGTGATGGTATAACTGAAGCTCAAAAACTGAAATTGGAAAAGGCTAGACTTAGAGGGGCTACACTCACTTGGTGGAAATTTATCCAAGATGAGAGAGAGAGAAGGAAGGGAAGAGACCCATGACTACTTGTAAGGCCTATGGTAGCCAAAATCAGAGAAGCATATGTACCTGAAGACTATGAAATTCAGTTGCATAAAAGGAGACAAAGTCTTAGATAAAAAGACTTGGATGTTAACTCTTACACTGAAGAGTTTCAAAGGCTATGCATGAGATCAAGAATTGTAGAAGAGGAAAGTGTAAAGGTAGCTAGATACCTTAATGGTCTTAAATGGAATATCCAAGATGAATTGAGTTTTCTTACTCCTACCACTATTCATAGATGCCACCAACTTGCAATAAAGGTGGAAGAGAAATTGAGAAATAAATAAGACTCAAGTAATACCAGAGGTAGAGGTAGAGGAAGAGATAACAGAGGACAAAGGAGTGGATATGGTGGTAGAAGTTCAGAGTCCAAGACTCAAGGAGAGACCAAGCTGACTAAATAGAAAAAGGGAAGTTCAAGCAGAGGAATCTTCAATAGAAGAAGAGGCTCTAATACAAATTGGAGAGGAAGAGGTAATAGCCAAGGAAGAGGTTCCTATTTTGCAACTATGAAATTCTATCACTACAACCAGATGGGACATCTTGCCTATAAGTGTCTAGAGAAAGGCTCTACTTCTCAAGGAAGTGACAAGAGAATAAAATTTGTGCAAGAGGAGTCTAGTGGTGGAAACAAACACCCTGGGGTACCCCTAGAATTAGAGGAAGGAAAAAATCTGATGATAAGAAGAATGGATTGAAATATTTCATATGGGGAGAATGGTACAGGAACACCTAGGCTAATCCCTTATCCCAATTTTGTTTTGGATTGTATTGACCTTAGCCAAGTTAGTAGAGTTTTTTTTTTACCTTAGAAGGTCTTGCAAGTTTGTACCAAGGTGGATTTGACTAGGATCGATCCAAACTAGGTGTTTTATGCTTTGTTAGATTTTAGTGCGAGTTTAGCCTAAAAGTGGGAAATCGGGTCCAAAATCCTTCAAGGCTTAGGCTAGGTTATAAATGTTCCTAAAAAGGATTCTAGGATGTTTTCACATCTTTCTATGTCGATTAGAGGTCATTGGGATTTGTTTTATGCAAAGATGTCAAAGTTGTTAAAATGTTGCATGACAACATTTGCAACTTTTAAAAGTTGCATGACAACATTTGACAGTATTGGATTATTTTCAAACAATGATGATGGGTTGCTATTGTAATGAAATATAATCATGGGGGAAGCATATTTAGACATGGAGGATCCCATTTACTAAGGCAAGTGGATGTAATGAGTGATTTGAATTTGCAAGAAGAAGCTTTGTTTACTATTTTTGCTTACAGTCGACTACTTTGATGTTTGAGTGTTAGTAGATGGATTGAATAGTGAGATCCAGTGTTGCATTTGTGTATTAGAGATATTTTTAAAAAACTTTTGTTTATCTTTGAAGTTTCTGTGAGTTCATTAGATTAGTCTGTTAAATTATTTTGTTAGTTGTACAGTTGTTGGTGTTGTTTAGGCAGTTTTAGGGAAAAAGGCTCCCCCATAGATCTCCACCGTGAAAATCATCACGACCCAGAGGGATATGGAAGGGAATCCATTTTATAGTGTACATATGGAAGGAGGAGCTCAGAAAAGAAAGTTAGCTCATTTTGGTGTCATGCCCTAGGCGAGTCTAATGTGCCCGGTTAGGTGCATAATAGTAATCTAATGGTGTCTAATTGCATGGGAAAGATTGGGAGAATGAAAAAAAGTATGGTTTAAAAATAATAAAGGTCCTACAAATACCTCCTAGGAAGATTATGCATTAGACAATCTATTAAGATAGATTTCTAAGCATAAATTAGTAGATTATACAACAATAGCCCTATTTTCCCTATTAGCCCTAAATTCTACGAACCTACTATACGCAGGCCCTATAACCCTAAGACCACCATAATCCTTAATGTCTTGGAAAAGGGTGTCAGAATATCTACTTTTTTGGGGGGTTATTTGGAATAATTGTGAAAGAAGTGGGAAAAACTCACTGATTAGGGCTAATTGGCCTATTAGGCCTAAAAGACCAAATCCATTGATTGTCTTGAGATCATTTGAAAAATAATTGAAGTCCTATTCAAATGAGATCATATGGAGTGAAATAAGTTGTCTTAACATGGAATACACCCCCTAAAACACTTGTGATTGAAGAGGAGAAGAAAATGCACTTAGAGACATCCAAGAAGGAGTAAGGGATTGAAGAGCATTTTGTTGATAGATACCCCAAGGTGAAGCACAAAAGTGACCAACTCATAGATTTGTGTTGGAGAAGTCCTAGGATAGTTGAGAAAGGGCTTGAACGGTCCTAGAAGAGAAGATAAGATCTTGTGAAAGCTAGGAATAAGAAGTGTCCTAGATAGGCTTGTGCAAGCACACCCTGAGTGTTTTTATCATAAATTTACTCCTAAACCAATTAATTGACTTCAAATAGAATCAAACTTAAGTAAAAAATCATCCATAGTTTTGAAATCATTATACCTAAGTTCCTCCAATTGATCTTGGAGTTGAATCTTTCCAGATTCATTTGCATTGTCATAGGTGTTTTTGAGAATATCCAAGGTTCCATGGGCATGAGTAAAATGGGCAATTAAAACATACAATTCTGGGCTTATTGAAATGCCAATTAGGCCTAAAGCCTCATCATTTTTAGTATTCCATGCATCAACATTGGTCTTAGAAGTAGTATTCAAGGGAGCAGAAGTTGCACTAGTAGAAATATCAAGAATATGTTTGAAACATAAAATATATGTAATATGTGTCTTCCAAGAATGGTAATTTGAATTATTTAATTTATTTCTTGGATTAAAGTTGACATAGTGAGTCAAAATAAACAAGAATAGAAGATATTATATGTAGAAATGAATCTAAAAATAGAATTTAACGCAAATGATATCAGTTAAGTTGCAAGAAATTTTAAAAATGAAAGAATAGATTTGTAGAGCAACTAAATATTAAAATGGTAATTGAAATGTGTTTATAATATAAAAATAAATAACGGGTTGAAATGAAATTAAAAAATATTAAACAAAAATTTTGTTTTACAATTTAAACATTTTTTATAAACAAATTTTGGTAATTAAAAGATTAAACAAATTTGTTAAATATAAGAAAACAAAAGAATTTAACAATAATCTGCAATTGTAAACAAAAAGGTTATAATGATTCTAATGATAAATAATATAATAAATGATTAAACATACTACAATTACCAGAAAAATAAAGAATGATAACCTGCAAATGTAATAATGATTGAAAGAAGAAAAAACACAGGGAATAATGACAGAGCACAGACAGAGACTAATGTCAAATATTGCACAATGAATAGAATGAAATGATGACAAAGCTAGTCAAAACAAAAGTTAAAGAAGGTTGGAGGAAGAACACATAAAATGTAGCCAAGGAAGAGATGAATAGGTTGCGTGCAAGGAAGAGTAAAAACGTAGCCAAGAAAGTAAATTTTTGTCTAGAACATATAAACCTACAAGGTGAGATGAAACAGGGAGAAGGAACTGTTGTGAGGAGAGAAAACTTAGTGATGAGATGTAGAAGGGGGGGGTAAGACAGCGCAAGAAGTTGAAGTAAAAAAGTAGCACAATGAAGAGCAACAAGATTGGCGAGAGAGGAGAGTTTAAAGGAGAAGAATAATTGTAAAGATAAAAAATGAAGTATATATATTGAGGATATATATTGAATGTGATGTGTTGATGGTGTGTGAGGAAGATAATATGTTCCTTTTTAACCTTAAATACACAAAGGAAGGATCCAAATTGATTAACCCCAAACAAAGGATCAATGCATAAATGAATCAATTGATCGGAAATGAGAATAAAGAGGAAAACCTTAGATTCCTATTTTAAGAGGGAAAGTATGCAATATGTCTAGAAAGATTAAAACCTTAATTGAAATAAATTGAAGTAAAGTACCAACCTCAAAATGCAATAGATCTAAAGAATGTTGTTTTTGGGTGTCTGCACTGAGTTTCTGGAAATTTTGCAACCGGATCTGGAACAGAAACATAGAGACAAAGAAAACCCAGAAATATTTTCTGGATCTGGCTCAAGTCTGATTTTGACCCAAAAATGAATGTCACCTTTGACCCAAAAGTTTTGATTCAGACCTAGAATTTCTGATTCTGACATGCACAGTCTGATAGAAAATCCATTTCTGGATCCTGACAGTTTGTCGAAAAGGGTATCCGAGTCTGCACTCTAATTTGTTGTTCCAAACCCGTCCCTACAAGAAAAATGGTTTGTTTTCTGGGGGGAAGGGTTTTTTCTTAGTCAAACCGTGGTTTTGGAATTAACTTTATAATTGAATTGAAATTGCATAGACAAACAAAGTAAATGAACAAATTCACCTTGCTTGTATAGAAACCCTTGTGGCGGATTCGAATCCTTGGATCCACAAGTATGTATACTCCAAATGAATGTAGAATGTAAAATTTAGGATGTAAGATGTATCAAATAAATTTTATTTTGGATCTTCAACACCAATATTTATGGATCTTGGAAGAGGAGGAGGCTTGCATGGATGCGGATGGAGAAATCTTCAACAAGAGAGCTCCATAGAGCTTTGAATCCTTCAATGGCTACCAATGGATCTCCTTGATGAATTGGATGCTTGAATGCTTGAATGTAGATGAGTGCTTCAATATATTATCCTTCATGTGCATAGGTGATCATGTTCTTCATGTGTATGTCTTATGTTTCATCAAGTCTTGCCTTTTATCGTGTCTTTTTCACTTAGATTACACTTAGAGAAAATGAGAGGAGAATGCTTCCTTAAATACAAATCTAAGGCACAATCTTCTAGAGAGGCCTACATAGGAGAATTAAATTCCCATTATACCTATACCCCTAGAAGTGGACCTATATTAAATATAATTTCAATATTTGTTGCCTCGAAGACCAAACCAGCTAACCCGAAAATGGGAATTAAATAATTTTGAAGCTCAACATCCAGAAACCTTGGGATCCTAAAATTTGGACTGTGGGTCAAGGTCAAGGTCAAGGTCAACCTTGACCTAGGTCAAGGTCAAGGTTGACCTTGACCTAGAAGGTCAAACTTGACCTTGAGGTCAAGAATCTCAGAATCAAAGAGCAGGGTGCCAGATAGGTAGGAGAAAAGTGGAAAATATGGCACAATCAGGGGGAAAAAGAAGATCCAATTCAGAGACCTATTAAAGGTGCTTGACATGACCCCAAATCACTTACTCAGAGGGCTAAACCAGTCCAAAATGGAAGTGCTTCCATTTTCTGACTATACATCTAGCCCCCACTTTAGCAAGAGTATGGACTCGATGGAAACTCTTGGTAAAGGAGATCATAAAGAAAAGATAATCTTATTGAAATAAAAAGGGACAAAAGAATCCTGAAGCCTCTAGGAACTTAAGTCTTTATCAACCCTAAGATCATGATAAGAGTTACCTTTCCCAATGAGATGTGTGTATCTCACTGTGAACCATAAAATGGATAGGATGGACCACCAAGCAAGCACTTGATAGTCACCCCATTAAGTTGTGCACCTTCTGGTGACTTTGTGCATGTATTTAGTGCATCTTCTAACAAATTTTATGAAGTACCCATGGATCCATATCCTCATATCACCATGGAATACATTTGTAAAATGCGTATCTCTTCAGGATTTAGCAACTTATGTGCGTTACCATCTGAGGATTTAGCATATTGAATTGTAATTGAATGCATATCTCTTCAGGATTTAGCAACTTATGTGTGTTAACTTTAGAGGATTTAGCATGCTAAAAAACAAAAGGTTAGAACAAAAATGCATAATATAGAATGAGGGAGGCCATATATATGCCCCCGTCCGGAAGATGGAAAATACATACTATTTTGGCATATTAAGGAAATAAAAGAACAAGGATAAAGCCTTCTTCAAAAACATCAAGACAATATCCATAGACAACACCCAGTCCAAGACAAGAAGGTCACAGCTCCTATGAGGCCATGGAAGGGATGAATGCAAAGATATATCATGCAAGAAGTGAAAAAGTAACCCTTGTTAGGGATAGCACACTATTCAGTTTCCAAGGTGAGAGATTTATAAACCATGGAAACCTAATGTCAAACAATGAAATAGGTTATAATCAAGGACATATATCCTCAATGTAAACCAAAATTTTCATGTATGATTGGATATCACATAATAGATAGATATTTCTTAACCAAGGGAAAAGTGGATCCCAGAAAGACAGAAAAGAAGGAGATGGCATCCTTTCCCCCCAAGCGTAGGAACAAGGATGAAAGGGGACCTATTATATTGCTCATAATACTATGCAAGACAACGAGCCCCCAAGGATTAGGCTAACATTGTTTACATAATGTGGAGCTCCATAATAGGAACATAAATGTTATTTAGAGAAAACAAGATTGAAATACAACTCATTGCCACATGATATATAAATAACTTTATTATCGATGAGCTGCCTAATCTTATAATGTAAAGCTTGACATTCATTAGTAGAGTGATCATGAAATATATGATACAAAAAAAAAGGAAGAGTATTCAAGTGTGAACTATGTTTCTTTTTGATTTTAGGTCTAGTAATCATCTTAGCATGAAGGAGTTTAGGCAAAAGAACTTCTTGGTCAAATTCCTTCAGAGGTTCATCATGTTTTGAAGTGTTATTTGAGATGTTGTTAACGTTAATTTGTTATTGAGGATTAAATCCCAATCCATAAGAATGCTCATGCCCCCCATTCTGTAAGGGCATTTGAATTCCCTATTTATGCTTACCACATCCTTGACAATAGAATCCTTGTTTAACTAGTAAATGATAACCAGGACCATAACAATAAGTCATATCAGAAGGAGTCAATGGAACTTCAATAGTCGCTATGTCATTACTAGTAGGTTTGAAAAATTCACAGTGGGTAGAAGTAGCGACAAAATTATTATGAAGGGAATTAGAAGTAGAAGAAAAAGCTCGTTGTTCAAACTCTCTTTGTTGCTTCATAAAATCAAGATCAGAAACCTTACACTCTCCAATAAAGGTAGGATTAAAATCCAAGGTTCCCCAATCATCTCTAGGAAGAGAATTAGAGGAAGAAGGATTACTATTAAGAATAGGAGTATTGTGGATGTGAATATTCAAACAAGGATTTGGTGCATCATCTGCATGAAGTGTATAAACCATGTTGTTGTGTATAAAATTAAATTTACGGTGAAGGGTGGAAGGAACAACATGCATCTCATGCAACCAAGGTCTACCAAAAAGGAGTTTATAATTAAGAGGTCCAGGAATAACATGAAAAGGATTATTTAGGATGACCAAACCTACTTTGATAGGTAAGGTAATGATTTCCAAAGTGTTCTTATCAATGTTATCAAATATATGTATAGGAGCATTGTCAGGTTAAATAGTTGAAAGATCAACTTTAATCAATTTGAGCATGTCCATGCTACAAATATTAAGCTCAGATCCATTATCAATCAATGTCCTACGAATGATACTCTTATTGATAGTAAAAAAAACCATAAGAGCATCATATTGATTCTGTACTTCTTTAGAAGGTAAATCTTTTTGAGTAAATATAATGTCAGGAGGACACGGGGTATCATGCATACATTGTAAGAAGACATTGATGTTCTCTTGATTAGGAGGTGGAGTGGAAAGAGTTTCTAGAGATTTTTTCAAGGATTCATGATAGGTAGGTGAAGTTTGAAGAAGCTCCCATAAAGAAATATTCATAGGAGTATTGCACAATTGGTTTATCAAATCATACTCCTTGCTAGGAAGACGGGGTGGAGGAGGAAGAATGGGTTGAGAAGATGGTAAATAAGTAGAAACCACCAAATTAGGTTGAGGGTTATTCCCTATACAATAATCATGTGAAATGGAATCTGTGTTATCAAATAAATCCAAAGGATCCCTATGTTTACCCTTGATAGTAATGCGAGGACAACCGTTAATAGTCAACAAGGGTTTTGGATAAACCATGTTAGTTGTCTCAACACTATGAATAGATTCACAAGAAGGATGCAAAGAAGACACCCAAGGAGGAGATGAGATAGGATATTGATTCTCCATAATATCATCACTAAGAGGGAGATCATGAAGGGAATCCATATCATTCTCTGCTAATGCCTCATCAGTAGAAGGAATCCCAAATGGAGGTAAAGCATCTATAATGTCTTCTTCTTTCTCTAAAATGTCTGAATAAGAGGAGTGTGTTTTAGAAATAGAGTCATCATCATGTATGAATATGTCATCCATTAATAAATCACCCTCTTGTATCAAGGCATCTTCACAAGGAGGGGATAAATCAATATCCTTATCCAATGGTTCATCCCAAAAAGTAGAATCATCCACAATGGATTCATGAGGAAGAGAGTAATCAACATCCAAATCCAAAGGTTCATCCCAAATAGGAGCATTATCATCCCTATAAATAAAACACCTTGTAGGAGCACCATAAATCACTAAATCTTGATCCCTAAAGGGGAAAGAAGGTAAATTATATTCTAAAGTAGGCTCATAGAGAAGACATATATTAGGAGAAGAATTAACATCAATCCTCAACTCATCTCCATAAAGAGAAAGATTAAATTCATCTTATTTCTCTGATATATCCTTACAAGGTCATACAAGAGAGGAAAAATCAACATCACACGCACTAAATGAAGTCTTTCTAGGTGTATCAATGTTGTAAATAGTGGAACATGAAGGTAACCATGCACACACCCTAAGGTAAAGGTCAATTGAAGATGTTGTAGAGGAGGATGAAATAGGAATAGGATCCATGGAGATCATATTCAAACAATTTTCATCCTCACTTCCATGTACCTCATTAGGGGATCTATCCTCTTTCACAACAAAATCCCCATCAAAGTATTCAAAACAAAAATCATACATGTTGAACACAAAGTAACATTACAAGCATGAAAAATGTAAATGTTTTTGTATTTTTAAAGAAATTTGTGATTTTTAATTTTGAAATATAAATGCAAGAGCATAAAATAAATATACTTTTAAATGCATGTAAGATCTAAAATAAAATGCAAATCTAACACCAAAAAAGAAAGAGTTGTCGATCGCGGGTTCACCAAAATGTAAAGGATAAAAAAATGTGAATGATATATACATTGAGGATGTATATTGAATGTGATGTGTAGATGGTTTGTGAGGAAGATAGGATGTTCCTTTTTAACCTAAAATACACAAAGGAAGGATCCAATTTTATTAACCCCAAAGAAAGGATCAATGCATAAATGAATCAATAGATTGGAAATGAGAATAAAGAGGAAAAGCTTAGATTCTTGTTTTAAGAGGGAAAGTATGTAATATATTTAGAAAGATTAAAACCTTAATTTAAATTAATTTAAGGCAAGTACCAACCTCAAAATGCAAAAAATCTAAAGAATTCTATTTTCGGGTGTCTGCACTGAGTTTCTGGAAATTCTGCAACCGAATCTGGAACAGAAACGTAGAGACAAAGAAAACCTAGAAATATTTTTCATATCTGGCTCAGGTCTAATTTTGACCCAAAAATCAATGTCACCTTTGACCCAAATGTTCTGATTCTAACCTAGAATTTCTGATTCTAACCTGCACAGCCTGATAGAAAATCCGTTTCCAAATCTTGATAGTTTGCTGAAAAGGGTATCTGAATCTGCACTCCAATTCGATGTTCTAAACCTGTCCCTACAATAAAAATGGTTTTTTTGTTGGGGGGAAGGGATTTTCCTTATTCAAACCCTAATTTTGGAATTAACCTTATAATTGAATTGAAATTGCATAGATAAACAAAGTAAATGAACAAATTTACCTTGCTTGTATAGAAACCCTTGTGGCAGATTCGAATCCTTGGATCCACAAGTATGTATATCAAAATGAATGTAGAATGTAAAATGTAGGATGTAGGATGTCTCAAATCAAATTTATTTTGGATCTTCAACACCAATCTTTAATGGATCTTGGAAGAGGATGAGGCTTGCATGGATGTGGATAGAGAAATCTTCAACAAGGGAGCTCCATAGAGCTTTGAATCCTTCAATGGCTACCAATGGATCTCCTTGATGAATTGGATGCTTGAATGCTTGAATTTAGATGATTGCTTCAATATATTATCCTTCACGTGTATAGGTGATCATTTTCTTCATATGTATTTCTTATACTTCATCAAGTCTTGCCTCTTAGCTTGTATTTTGCACTTAGATTCCACTTAGAGAAAATGAGAGGAGAAGGCTTCCTTAGATAAAAATCTAGGGAACAATCTTCTAGAGAGGCCTACATAGGAGAATTAAATTCCCATTAGACCTATACCCCTATAAATGGACCTATATTAAATATAATTTCAAGAGTTGTTGCCTCGAAAACCAAACCAACCGACCCAAAAGTGGGAATTAAATCGTTCCAAAGCCTGACATTTGGAAACCTTGGGAACATGAAATTTGGACCCTGGGTCAAGGTCAAGGTCAACCTTGACCTAGGTCAGGGTCAAGGTTGACCTTGACCTAGGTCAGGGTTGTTAGGGTTTTTTCTTGCTGAACCTTCAACTGATGCTTGAATAATTTGATTAACTCTATGACTCCCAATATCTCCAAATAATGACTCAAGCAAGAGAAAACTCTAATTGATGAGGATTTATGATAATATCTGGGAAAAAAATTATCACCTCCTTCTTTTTAGGTTCCACAACACCCAGGTAGGTATTACCTATATAATATTGTTGTCTTACAGTATTAGTAAATGTGGATACTAATTTTTTGCCCTTTTACTGTATTACCTTATAAATTACTCTGCATAAAACTGAAAACAACTTAACACAGAGTTTAACCATAAAAAGTGTTGAAATGATAACATAAAATAGTAGTGTTTTAAGGACATTCATCCTTCTTCCTTTTATATTTCTCAAAACTTAGGAGGGGCAACCTATTTTAATCCTCTCTTAAAGGGATTAGTAGAATGAATTGCATATCTTGATACAATTGCTTACACTTATATGTTTTGAATGTAAATGTGAAATATTTATGTATTCTAAATTGCTTGGGTGATAATAAACCACTTGACAGATTCTAGACCAGTGCCTATCCTTGGGCTATAGAGTCAAAGATGCAAATCCATAGAAAAAGTAAATAAAGATACTATAGATTTCTTTACAACCTATATGCAACTCAAGTAAGATACCTTACAAATCACCCTGTCACTCCAACACTGATGTATCAAATCCTCAAATATTGTTATACTCTCTGAAACTACTTACAAAACTTAGTTCTTCCCTTGAAAGAAACTTGTAAGTAATTAGATAGCTACCTTGTAACCAATAGGTTTAAAATGCCTTACAGAATAAACATAAAAGAGCATACATAATAAGTAAGGATACAACAACAATATAGAAGAGAAGTTGCACTATATTCTATTTATATTCTTGCTTCATACATATAGAGGCTAAAGCTCAAAAACTTAGACAAAATTCTATAGTCTGGCTTATAATTATATTTCATCATCTTCTTCAAATGTTACAATAAGATCTATTTATAGGTTCAAACCATCTTGGAATCCTTAAGATAAGGATGCAACAAGCTTTAAATGGTTTAAGAAACCTAACCCTAAAAACATAGAAAAATATAAAAGACAAGAAAGCTCCAAGCGATGGCAGGACAAAATTGAATCATGAAATCTAATTTTGTACTTTGTCTTTTTGTGAATGTCGGCACCTTTGTCTGCATGTATTCAAGATAGTATCTGATAGTTGTAACAAGATCTAGTGACCACCAATACATGCTAACTTACACTAATCTTTTCAAGATTACTAACCTTCATGTGCTCATAGATCAGGTGCCATGTGTCCTTTATTCTTCATCCATAACATCTAAATCAACTGTGATAGGCTTCTTCTTCTTGGGCTTTGTCATAATGTCCCATGTTGTCACATCCTCTTCCTTAGGCCACTCAAAATTATGAATATTCTCTAGTTTATTCTTCTGCCTTTCCTACCTATCATCTATAATGCTTTTAATATCTGCAATGAATTTATTACAGTCTATTTCTTCCTTTATTGCTTCATCCAAAAGTTGGTTGAACCTCTCCATATCTTATTCTCCCTGATTAGATACAGAAATGTCTTTATTGGGGAGTACACTATCAAACTCTAGTATCCATAACCCTAATGGTTTAATATGATCATCCTCAGCCCTAATTGGAGGTACAAACCTACTATAACTTACTCCAAACGTCTTTAACTTTGCATCAATTTGATTGGCCTTTCCTTTGAAAAAGGATAAAGTGGCCCCAATCTACTCTATCTCTGTACCAACCATGGTTACTATTTCTGGAAGATCTGATCTTAATGGTTGTAACGATGCTAATCTCTCAAAAAGTGAAGCTCTTCTAGACCAAGTTGAAAAATAAGGATTCAAAATTGTCAAAAAGATAGCCACTTCTGCTTGTAGGCCTGGAAACCTACCATAGGCCCCATACACCACATCAATCTTATCTTTTATTGTGTCTACCCTATGCTGCAAAATTGAAGCTAATGCTTCCAAAATCACACTGTTATTCTCTGTAACCCCTAGGTCTATTTCAGCAGGCATCTCCCCTATATCCTCTGTTTGGATTTCAACATCCACCACCTCTTTTGGATCAACAGGGGCAGGCTATTTTATATCTATAAATTGTTTAGTAATCTCATCTATGAGCTTCTTTTGTTCATTAATTATTATTAATGCTAGCTCCCTATCCTTAACAATGTCACTAGTGTCACTAGTGAGTTTCTACAATTTGTTTGATAGTTAGCATGTCTTTGCCTCATTGAGATGAGAAAAATGAGTCATTACTTGGTCTATTTCCATATCCCCTGTATTATCTAATTTCCATATGATTTTATTCCCCTCCATCTTCTCTTGAATTTTTAGAACAGATGGCTTTTGATCTTTAGGAGCCAAGCTCCACATTGCAAGTGCTTAAGATTTAGGATTATACCCAAACCCTCTAATCATATCTTTAACCTGAGTTTCTGATGACAATTTAACATCAGGTTGTCTTCTTATCTGGTCTATTATGAATGCTGAAGACATGTCCTAGCCTTCTACAAGTAACATCCCACTGGCTGTAACCAGTTCTCTTGCCTGTTCTGGTGTAATCTCCTCAGATTCAGGATCGTAATCCTGCAAGGTTTGTAAGGCTTCTTGGGTGACTGAATCACCACCTTCCAATTGCAACTATTTTCCAATTTGCTATTGTTTTTTCCATATAAGGAAATCCTTGAATTCTCTAGTCTTGATCAAGTTTTCATCCTTAAGGAATTCCTCCTGATGCAACAACCTCTCATCTGTACATGATCTTAGAGGTAACTCCTCCTCTTCTTCTGTATCCTTTTGGAGTTTCTTGCCTGCCCTGATCTATTTTCTTAATAAATGATCATAGGGTCTATCTCCAGATATTAGGGCTCCAATTTTATCTATCCTCTTATTCCTAGAAGGCCCCCCTATTTCTATCTTTTGTTTCTTTGGTGGGGGCTCATTTGTCACTTCCTTTTCAGGGACCTCTGTCAGGTCAATGATGTCTTCCCCTTCTATTGTCTATCGTAATGGAACTACTTGATAATCTAGATAGGCATTGGGTGAAGGATAGCCTTGATCACTGTCATCATCACATTTTGATTATGAATTCTCTCTGTAGCCCTTTTCTGGTACCACTAGAGCTTCCTCTAACTGATTAAACAAAAGAGTATGGTTTTCAATCATTGCATCCAACCTTTTTAGACAAGGCATGTTAGGGTAGAAACCTACAAACTTCATCCCCTTTCTCTTTACCTGCCTCTCCAGGTCCATAAGTTCATTGAACTTAATTGCTTTCCTGAACACCTCTTCATCCTCCAAGATGTTTCTTATTAAATCCTCCTCCATACATTATTCATGTATCTTTGTGAAGGGGATGGTTGGTGTGAGCAATTTCCTTGCATTTATGATAAAACCCTCTGTATCAACATGTCTATGCAAGGCCACATTCAATCTATAATGATTCATCTAGGCATTTACAGGGTCTATAGACCTCTTCCCAATAATAAAATTATAAATCGTAAGCTGCCTAGGGGTAAAAGTACCCTTTCTATGTGGGGCTAAATGCTCCTTATCAACCAAAATGAGTTGCGTGATGAACTCCATTGCAGCTATCCTCGGTGGTACATGAAATGGAAAAATGTGTGGAGGGTGGGGGAAACCATAGACCCTCATCATTGCAAAGTTCTTTTCATAATAAAAAACCCCCCAATTATGGTCTCCTGACCATTTTTCAAGGTATTAAAAGGGCCTCAATAGTTGAATTACCTTAACATGAAATCTGGTCTTATCAGCACCTAAAAATTTCATAATTGGATAAATTATCCAATTTTCAAAAGCACAAAACTCCTTCTCTCTGGATGTATAATTCCATAGTCTAAGCCAAAACTGAACAGGGTTGGCTTGACCATGATAAAACATTTGTGGTTGCAACATCTGACAATTCATTATTGGGAAATTATAATATAGGATCATATGCATAAGGACTGAGTAATGCATAAACCTTGGGTAAGCCTTCTTAGCTTGTATATCCACAAAACCCTGGTGCATTTGGTCTATGATATACTAGATATAGTCATATTTTGAAGTAGTACAGAAGCTCTGCATATCTAGTATAATCATTAAAATATCATAGGTAATCCTCTCTACTCTTGCATCTTTCCCAAGCACCCTACATAGTACATATGCCATGTATTTGATATAAAAATTCATATCTTTATAAAGATATGGGGCTGCTCCTGGTAGGGGTACTGTATAGGATTTCATTCTCTTGGGAACATGATGATCCTTAATCTCCTTGGAAGCAACGACAGATTCTCTAATGTATCTATTCTCTAAACTCTTCAAATTTATTTTAGTAGCCATAGGGTAATATACATTGAAAGCCTTCATAAAATTATTTCAATCCAAGGTGAGGAAGGGCTTCCCATCATCCCTCTTAATGGTTTTTTTCAAGGGATCATATCTACTGGATAATTCTAGTATGAAATTGACATCAAAAAAGATGTCAGGAACTATCAACCTAGCTAATCCACAAGTCCAAGGGTTCGAGATAGGCATGGGCCCATCACTATTTTTAAAGAAATAATTAAAAAGTGAATATCTTGATGACCCTGGTGTTTTTGCATCTCTAATATAAGCCATATCATCAACCAAAGTGTCAGCACTTACCTTTCTATTTTGGCTCAACCCTGGTAGCAAAGTGAGAAACTCCTCTAAATAGTTCCTCTTTCCCTTTGATTCATCATTGACATCATCACTAATTCCACTAGTGGATGTCATACTTTGTGTTTGGCTCATCTTTCTTTTCTGTACTGTTCTCAACCTTTATCACCAATATTGAAACAAATCTAGTTGCAAACCCTAACCACCAACTGTGAAAACCTCTACAATTCTAAACTCAGCCATTAAAAACACTATAAAGTGTACTCTCTATCAAAACTCTGAATCACTAAATCACCTTTTGAATTCTAGAATTGTTGGAAGATCAACTCTTCTCAGAAAATGCAGAACTCAATAAAATCTTTTCTTTGAGAAATTGGAAACTGGTAAAATGAAATGAGAACGGACAAGTATACTTATAACTGAGAATTCAATGCATATGTCTCTTCAAACTTGGCAAACTTACAATTCAGTCATTTCTGCCATTAGTTTCAAATAATGTAACATCAATTTCTTGTTCTAGCCATGACATTCAAACTATCAGGCAATCATTTTTTTATGAGTGTTTTTTGAAAATAAAACCTTATAAAATTTGAAATGAAATCAAGATCAAATCTGTTTGGCTGCATTAACTTATATTACAGATAATTTTTCCATCTATCAAATCTTTAAAATGTGATTGGTCAGAAACTATCTATGATGGCACTGTAGAAAATTCTTTATTTTTCTCCAGTTAACATCTAGCGACCCAGCGACTGAGTGGTCTCCTTATCGCATGATGATTTTCTTAACTGTAGTATCCTTAAGAGACTTAGTGACTGTCGTAGGATCAACTATTAAATCAATGGTTATTGCGACATCGTTCAATGTTTTAACTTAACCCTTCATATTACAGAGATATCATGACAAAGCACTTTTTCTAACTATTCTTTATCTTGGGTTGCATCTGGAGACTCAAGGATTGTGAAATCTCTATGTCGCCTGATCATTTACTTAACTCATGTTTAATATGGAGACAATGTGACTAAACACATTAGTCTCTTAATTGTGTGATTACATTATCTTTTAAATTTGCATCTAGAGACAATGCGACCACCATTTATCTTACTTTTCTCAGCATCTGATGGTTGTCTCCAAGTCTCATAACCTTCATTATAAACCCTAATTCTTCTGAGACTTAGCGACAATTGAACACATGTCTCATCTTTTCCTCCTGTCTCTTAATCGCTTAATACCTTTTTACTTTTCAATCTTATCAAGCGACCATGCAACTATCGTCAGATCATATCCCAATCCAATGGTTGTCGTTGAATCTCATGATCATTAAACTAACCCATCTTTCATCTAGAGACCTGGCGACAATACCTTTATTTAATCTGACATCTGACCCCTGGTTTATTCAGAGATTTAGGGACCATTGAATCTCCTTTTCGCATGATAATTTTTGAACCATAGTTATAATCAGGAGACCTCATGACTACTTTTAGATAAAAACTCTAATCAATGGTTGTCATTAAATCTCCAGTTCTTTCACTTAACTCACTTTTGATCACGAGACTTGGCAACAACAGTGAAACTTTAACTTATGAAATTAACTCATAACCATGAGTTTCAACAGGAGACAACGTGACTGTGTAGTCTCAAATTCTCCAAACAAAATGACTAACTTTTCTTTGATCAGGATACAATGTGATTGTCATCAGATCATAACTTAAAATCAACGGTCTGCATTAAATCTCAGAACCATTTTTGCATATTCCATTTTATCAAGAGACTACGCAACCAAGGCTTTTCTCCAAGTCTCTAAATCATAAAGAATATTGAGTTTTTCTTTTGAGACTTGGCAACTGATAAATAATCACATGCACATAATAATCAACTTAAGTTATGAAAAGGTAATGTAAAAATAGAACCATCTTGGGAAATTTAGGGCTTAATGCATTTTGAATGAAAATGACCTAAGGGTTTAGGGTTTTCTGACCTTTTCAAAGAGATTTAGGGCTAGAGAAATACTTGCAGAAGTATGAAAACAACTTCCAATATAAATTTTGACCTTCTAAGCAAAAGAATGACAAATACTTCAAAAAAATTTAGGGTAAACACCAAAACAAGAAATACAACCAACAGTGGCTCTATCTGAAGATGGCTAAACACAAGTTTATGACAAGAATCTCAGAATCTCTAGTTGCAGACCTCTTATTTGATGTAGACGAAAATACCGCTAAAGGAAAACACATAACAGAAAGGAACTATACACAATATAATTCATATTTACTTGTGCATAAAACTTTGTTTTTTAGTTGAAGAAAGGCTTCAAAAATTGCCCATGCACTGGCAACTAAAATTTTTCTCCATCCATGTTCTTTAGTAAATAAGAATCCTTTCCAAAACTTTGAGAAATAATAAAAGGACCAAGCCATAAAAAGTCAAACTTTTTATTCTTACCTTTTTCTTCTGATCCTACATTCCACTAAAGAACTAAGTCACCAGATATAAATTTTCTGCAACTTTCTCTTTTATCAAACAGATACTTCATCTTTTGTTGCAGTTTTATGTTTTCTCTCTGTCCTTCTCTTCTAATCTCATCTAGTTTAGTCAACTATAATATCATGTCTTTCATTGGATCTGAGAATTCTAACTCCTCTTCTTGTATGAACTTGTATATAGGTAGCATATTATTTACAGGCATCCTAGCATGCAGACCATATACTAACTCAAATGGTGACCTACCAGTATCCTTCTTAACTATTATTCTATCAACTTACAAGGCTAATCTCAACTTTGTATGCCAGGCTCTCTTGTTCTTTTCTAGAATTTTCTTTAAAAAATTTAGAATACTTTTGTTACTGGATTCTACCTGGCTATTTTCCTAAGGATGATATGGGGATGAATATGACATTATGATCCCATATTTCTCATAGAATTTTGTTATTTCTTTTGATCTAAAGCACATGGCATTATCCATTACTAACTTTGAAGGTACACCAAATCTAGTCAGAATATTCTCCATCAAAAAATCAGTGACTACCTTACTTGTTGCCTTTTTTGTAGGAATGGCTTCAATACATTTAGTAAAATAATCAGTGGCTACTAGTATCCAACTGTTCCCTCCATTGTATTTTTTTGCAAATTCACCAATGAAATCAATACCCCACATGGAAAAAGGTGCCTTGGCACTTACATAATTTAACAATAGGGAACCTGAGAACTTTAAATTGTTTGAGAATATTTGGCAAGGCTCACACCTTCAGAAAAATGCATGGGTATCTCCAAAAACACTGGGCCAATAATACCCTACCCTTAAAATCTTATGAGCAGTAGTTTTTGTATAAAAATGCCCACCACATATCCCAGCATGCATTTCATTTAATATTTTCTCAGCTTGATCTTTATCTAAACACAAGAGTAGCACACCATTTTTATCCTTCCAATATAGGTCTCCTTGAATCAAGGTGTACTTCTGAACTTGCAACTTCAGACTCCTCTTTTGATTTTCTGACATATTTTTCAGGACATTTGGTATTTTTTAGGTAATACATAATATCAGTATAGAAAGGTTGCCTCTCAATACTGGTTACTATTAAATCTTGTATTACTTGACTATTCATTTGTACTGAGTCCAAATTTTCTTCAGTCATCATTTTTTCCAGACCTTGTCCCCTAACCAATTTTGTAATATGGATTTCTAAATTAAATTCTTGAATTTTGTTAATCCATTTACACCTCTTACCGATTACTTTTGGCATGGTAAGAATATCTTTCACTGCTGAATGGGGAACACATGTTTGCACCTTAGCATAGACCAAATATGGTCTAAAATATTTCACAGATTTCACTAAATCATATGCTTGCTTCTCCATCATCTCATAATTTATTTCTGCAGCCTGGAGAGATTTACTATAAAAAGCTATTGGATTCTCAAATCCTTCTTCATCTTTTTGTAGTAAAATAGTAGCAATTGTATGATAAGATGCAAAAGAAAATAGAGGAAAGGGCATACTATAATTAGGTGATTTTAGAACAGAGGCCTCTTGCACTTCCTTCTTTATCTTTTCAAATTCTATCTGAGCTTCTTCATTCCAGTTGAATTTTGCATCTTTTTTCAACAACTTTACGATAGGTTTAACAATTTCTACAAAGTTTGCTATAAACCTTCTGACAAAATTTATTTTTTCTAAGAAAGATTAAACTCCCTTTAGATTTTTTGGAGCAATGACCTTCTAGATTGCTTCTATTCTTTCTGGGTATATTCTTATTCCATCTTTAGACACTATATGTCCCAGCAACTTTCCCTCTTGTACTGCAAAGTGACACTTTTTAGGATTCAATGAAACACCATAATCCAAAGCTTAATTGAAAATTTTCCCTAGGTTATCACAATGATCTTCAGCTTTCTTAGAGTATGCAGTTAGATAATCTTGATAAATAACCATGAATAAGTCAATAAACTCTTTAAAAGCAACATCCATGGCCCTTTGAAAAGTTACTCCTATATTTATCAATCCAAATGGCATTCTGATATAGACATAAGTTCCCCAAGGGGTGGTAAATGTAGTCTTATATCTAGAGGCCCTATCATCCCTTATCTTCCTCCCTTATTCAATTCTTTCTTCCCTCATCCTCTCATCTCTTCATATTTATTCTTTTGGTCTTTCATTTTTATTTTTATTTTCGCTTGGTGAAGAGATTCCACTTCTCTGTATTCCCATTTTCTTTAATATTTTATCTATTTTCCTTCTAATAGCTTTGACCATCTCTTCATCATCTGAGCCCGTATTAGCTATCTCACAAAAAAATAGCATCCCATTTTTGACACTTTTCTTCTTTATTTTCTTCTTCACGATTCATTTCATGTTGAGCATCATTCTCTTCCATATCTATTTGGGAAAAAGGATTAGAATTTTTCCTTATTCCCATAAATATGATGACTTGATGTGGGGACTTCTTCTTCATTAAAAAATCCTATTTCCCTATCAAGGAACTTCTTATACCCTGCAAATGTCATCTCTGAATCTGAACTCTTATTCTTATTCAAGTTTATTTTTGTACTTAACTCAATATGGTTGTTATGTCCTTTATTAAGGGATCTTCTACCCCCACATGTAATTTGTGTCTAGGATTTTCACTTACCCTTTTGCAATACAAACTGCTAATCATAAATTAATGTAGAGTCGCCACCGCACTAAGAGGAAAATGTTGTTTTACCATTCTAGGTTCAGGTCTTCAATAGAGTCAATATTAAATCACCAAAGATTTTGGAAATCCTATGACAAATTCCCCATTAGATTTTCCAATTTTTTGGTTCCCAAACCAATAGATTGGAAATCCTATGAGCTTGCCTACTCAATATGGGATATTCCAACTTACTTGGAAAACAAAGGGAGTGATTTATTATGATCCTCATCCCATGCACTTTAGGCTCTGTATAACCAAGGCGAGTGGGCCTATACCTTAACCTAATCTCCAAGTTCAAGGCTTTTTATAGCAGATAACAATGTATATGAAACTTTGAGTGATCTCTCAAGATGGCAAGTGAATTCTTGAGATAGATCAAATTGTGAATGCTTTTATAAAATTTCTTTTGAAAGAATGTTTTGTTGTGTAAATAAACTGTAAAAAATATATAATGATTTCTTGGTTGGAAATGCCTTGAAGATACTTGATTCAAACACCTTTAATCAGTATTAGACCAGTGCCTTTATCCTCTAAGAGTTTTATCAATTCAATTTAAAATGATCCTACGTATAACCCTGTGAGCTAGTTTTAACAACTTACTTCTCAAGTAAGACCATCACCCCCAAAGGTGTCTATATGCATAATAATTTAAATGTGATGTTATAGTTAGTTTTATTGATTTTAACTTTTCTTAGAAAGGCCAATAAGATAGAGTGAAGCCTTGACAACCAATCTTAAAACTGATGATCAAACTAAAACTAATGCAAAATATTATGTCATAAGATAGTACATTGAAACATCCAAATTATATAGATCATCACAAAGAACTAATCAAGTTACATGAAGACAAATACTATTAGGAATGAAAGGAAAACTAGAATTATATTGAAATAATCATGATCATATCCAATTGAATAAAAACTGTATAAGTGTTCTTCTTCAGCTGTGCATCTTCAAGAGACCAAACCAAAATGCCTTTTACAAAAACTATAATTGTGATTATTATTATATTATATCCTCGGACATCAAAATGATCTCCTATATATAGATGACAATTCAATTTGGGTGAAAAGGCATACCCTTTCACAAATAATCGTTACACTTAACTAAGAACTAATCAAACTGACATAATAGATTAATTAATTACATAAAATATTTCCAAGACAACATTTGGAAATATTTAGGCATAATGAATAATCCTTAAATATCTCTCCAAATCCTCTCTTATACTTTAAGAATTCTTCATGAGAAATCTGTATATGAATTGTGGATGATGTCCTTGATTGTGTTTCCAGCATAATCATCTATCCTATCTGCAATATTCACATCCTCTTGTCCCATGAGTCCATCCATAGTCTTCTTCGTGAACAAGATCTTACACAGATAAGAACAAATTAATCAGATATTAAGTTAATAAAATAAAAACTTACCTAACATCTGAAAACAATCTTCATCCTCCTCAAAAAATCATTGGCTAGATAGGAGGTCCTCAACTAAACACAAGTTCCACTTGTTGGAATATCAGATATCATACTTCTTCTCTTCTATGTCCAACATTCTTCCTCAATCATTGACTCTTGGTCGGCA
This sequence comes from Thuja plicata, assembly GCA_018584345.1. Lineage (NCBI taxonomy): Eukaryota > Viridiplantae > Streptophyta > Pinopsida > Cupressales > Cupressaceae > Thuja > Thuja plicata. The sequence goes on from MU225366.1 coordinate 1,546,411, forward strand.
TAGATAATACTAATAACTTCATCAGGGATCGGCCAACCTTCTGAAAGTATATACTAATGGTAATAGTTACAATAATGAATTTTCTTTCGATTAACTTATGCATCATTATGCTCATGGATGGGTTATTTGATATGGTATTTTTTTTTATGTAAATGACACTTTAATTTATCTATTGATTCAATTCCTTCGAACAAGATAGTGCCTAGTGCTACTTAACTCCTCGATCATTTGAAATGTGTCCTTACTCGATGAGTTTCTTTGACCTTTTGGACCATTGATGTGTGTGCACTCTGTGACATCACCCATTATTAGGTAACTTTATCCTTCTCTAAAAACCCTTCCTACTTATCTGATGGTGAATATTATTCAACATGACGTTATCACCCAAACTCTTCTTCTTTTGAATAACTTGCGTATGCTTCATCCTTTCTGGGCTATATGATGCAACCTTTTTTTATATGCAAATGTGAAGTAGCCACACCACACATTGAAAGACTTTGGCAATCATCCATCTAACCTTTGTGCTTACTCAAAACCATATCTTATTCTATGCTCCATCCAATGGACCCCAGTTGTTAACTTCTCTTTTCGAACATCTCCTTCCATCAGAAGTTCCAACAAGGATCTTATTCAAAATCATATATTATTTGACACTTTTTGTTGTGTCCCACAAGTCAATCCTCTTGCTTAATCTATTTCACCACCAGACATGTGTCACCATCCCGCATATTCACAACTTTTGAGACATCCCCTTTTCAAATTTTGTGATGTTGCAACAAGGCTCTCCTTCCTTCAGAGAAACTTGTGCATCATTGATATCCTTAGCCAGGTTATTCAATATGAATTTTACTCCACACTTTAAGTGGGGAGGCCCTGCCTCACTTCAAAGGACTTTGGCCATCATTTTTTCCCTGATTTCTTACTCAAATTTATATCTTGTTTGATACTTTAGGCCAATTCATTATCTTGGCTACTTTATCTTGGAGAACCATTATCTTCAAAAGATGATATCCTGGCTTATTCAAAACACCTTTTCACTCGATAGAATCTTAACGAGTCAACTTTAGATTAGTAGAAAAATACGTAGATGAACTGCCACATTGTTCTCAAATGGATTATTCATTTTCTTCCTATCATAGGAATGTTCCCTTGCTAATAAGAACCATTCATTTTTGGTATGTCAACCACCATGAAATATTCCCCCTATACATGAAAAACCCATAGTAACTATTCTCATGAATGAATCAACCTGGTAACATATAAAAAATATTAAGGAAAATACATAATCATTGCAATAAAACAAGCTTAAAGGAATAGAATCTAAATTGAAAATTTATGTTCTAACAGATCATGTACCCACCTCTTTTGCTTATGGTGATGTCTACACACCATGATCTATGTTTGTAGTCACCACATAACCTACCTATCATAACCTCCATATTCATCCTAAAATTGTGATCTTGGTGCATGTCCCCTCTCTCCATCTCCTTTGGATACCCATTGTCTCACTACTCTTTGTACATGTGTTGTTGTTTTTCTCTATCCTCCTCTCCTCACAGGTGCCACCAATGCCTATCTTCACCCCCTAAAAGCCACTACCATCACTCTCCTCATTCGATATGTTGGTTGGTATGCATCAAACCTAAACCCCTAAATGTATGTATCCCTCCTTTTTGTACCAAGGGATGGTATCCCTACCCTCCCTATGTCCTTAGGTATCTATCCTACCCACCATGGAGTGTAAATTATTGTGACCTCTAGATCCATCTGCCCTTCCCGTGGATCCCATGCCTCTAGCTACATCCTTAGGTCCAGTCCCTAATAACCCACCTCACATCCAAGGACCTCCCAAACAATACCACCCTCTCCCTAGTCCTCTACTTGAACCTATTCTCTAGTGGTCGTACATTCTACTATTAGAATAACTGAGAGGGGGGTAAATCAGTGGTCTCAAAAATTAATCCAAAACTTTATATCACAATTGTAAATTTCTAGTTATCTTCAATCCTTCAATATGTATGCCCTTAAATAATCATATCAATTAACTACTACTCGGATTTCATTGTTTATCCCTTTCTTTAAGATTTACCAAATAGCAGTTTATTGTTTTCTAGCTTTTACCGAAATGCAGTAAATAACTTAATGCTTACTGATCAATCGGGATTAGTTATGTGTAAATAAAAACACTAAAGTAATGACTCATAGACACATTAACACATGGAATTTTAATGTGGAAACCCTATTAGGGGAAAAACCACTTGGGACCGGTAACCCAAAATTTTCACTCTTTTGAAGTGATCTCGGTGAAGAGCCAACCCTGTTAAAGGTTATAAACACACTGTTAAGTGTGACCTTGTTAGAGGATTTATCACTAATAGTTAATCACTTGATATCTGGAATTTCACTATGCTATCTTCATGAATTAACCTTTTGATACTCCTTGGGATGTATCTCAATATATAAAGGATTGTTAGATCCTACTAGGTTAAAAGACTTTATGATCCAATGGTTAAACTGAAATAGTATATGATCTGTTCATATAAATAGCTTAATCTTGTAGATGTTTAGCTCTATTGTAAGCTCATAATACCTTTTTGATCAATGTCTCCGTTCAATACCTTTGCTCCACTTCTTTCTTCTTGGTGATGTTGTGCTTCTCTGTTGCTCGGTGCCCGCATAAATCTTTAGCTTGATTAATCAGGACTATATGAAGACTCCTTTCTTCATCAGTTTCTCTCCAAAATCCTCTTTTCTATTCACTCCCCTTAATCATAATGAATTATCTTGTCTCTTTATAGACATTATTTCACCATTTTTAGGTCTCAGTCTTTCTTGTTCTTGACGTGATCCAGAAATATTGTCTTTCTTGCTTTAAAGCTTTACTTTAGTTTTATCCCATAGATTTCTCCTTTTTAATTGGAATAAAATATCTTTAAACCTCTAACTTATCTCTGGCTTTTAACTTGTCGATGAAAACAATATTAACACCAGTTAACTCCTTATTTAGCTCTTTTTTAGCTATGTCATTTGTCATTTCTAAACTTCAATTCTTTTTAGTGTTTAACTCTTTGTTAGCTCGGTCAACACTTTTGTTCTCCTCGAAATCTCCATCGGGGTTTTCTCTTCATAAAGCAACACTGTGAAGTTATGCTCGGGTTACTTAGATTATTCTCATTAGTAATGCATGCTCGGGTATCACTGTGACTTTTCTCTCAGGGTTCTCTGTCTGTCAGGGTGCACTGTCTGTCGGTGTTTGTTGTCACTTAGTGCATACTAGAATTTTATGCATTACTGATAGCATAACCTTTATATATCTAGTTCTTTGAAGTCTTTGACACTATGTATATAACCAATCAGATTATATCAAGTTGACATCAATGACAATATAATACTTTAACTGATTTAATGTCTTGCATTAACTTTCTACAGCTCGGTGAATATGAACTTAACATCTTCAAGCATTTAATCAGTTATAGCTCATCAATCTCTCCCTTTGGTATTGATGGCAATACACTACATTAATACTAATACAATATGAAATATATCATTTGTAGTTCATCAATCTACCAATCTTATTATTATATAACCAAAGTGTTTGGCTCTCGGTAAGCTCTTCTAGCTTATATTTGTTTCTTGCAGAGTGCTTTCTTCAATCTTCTTTCCCTTCACTAGATAGATGTAGCAGCTGTTGATTTTGTCTCTCCCTGTGTTGTAGAATCTCTTCTTTTGATGTTGTCTTTTCCTTTGGCTGTTCATCTCCTTGATCATCTCTTTTTCCTTTGACAGCAATTAAGTCATCTTTCCCTTATGATACTTCTCTCCCTTTTGATAGTCATGATGGATATTTCATATGTAATCTCTCCCTTTGGATATTCTCTCCCTTACAGGTTACATCTCTCTCAATTCATCTTAGGATATTCTCTCCCTTTGACAACAATGCCAAATTATATCATTATTTCTTTTTATAATATACTCCTTGAATTTCCCTATATACAATATACAATGACTCTGGTGTTTGGTGCAGATATGTACCTTTCTATGTACTGATGTATCTTTGTAGTCCATCTCTTTTCTTGCATCAACATTAATGTTCTTCTAATTATGTGTAGGTAGATACAACCTCCTAGTCATCTTACTGACCAATATACAAGGATCGGACCCCTAGTCCATTTCTTGGGTACTCAAAAAAATCTTTAGGCAATGGCTTTGTGAATATATCAGCTAATTGTTCCTTGGATTGAATATATTCCAGTATCACCTCTTTCTCTTGAACTTGTTCTCTTAAGTAATGATACTTGATTTCTATATGCTTAGTCTTAGCATGCATGACAGGATTCTCAGAAATGCTTATTTCATTGGTATTGTCACAATAGATAATCATTGGTTCTAGAATTTTCATATTCATACCTTCTAGTAACTGTTTGATCTAGACAATGTTAGAGCAGTTTGCAATAGTAGCCACATATTATTCTTCTATAGTATATTTTGAGATGCATCCTTTTTTCTTACTGATCCATGTGACAAGTCTGTCACCCATAAAGAATGCTCCTCCAGTTGTGCTCTTTCTATCATCTAAGTTTCCAGCCCAATCAGTATCTGTATAGACTTGAAGCTCAAATTTGAATTCTCTTTTATACCATAATCCATAGTCTTCGGTGTTCTTTAGATATCTCATAATTTTCTTAACAACACTCATGTGTGATTCTTTGGGATTAGCAGAGAATCTTGCAACTATTCCAACTGCATGTGCTATATCTGGTCTACTATGAACAACATACATTAGTTTGCCAATCATTGATCTATATAAGGTATGATATACCTCATTTGAATTGTCTTCCTTTGTCATCTTACATCTGGTTTCCATAGGTGTTCCAACTGGTTTGGAATCTTCCATCTTGAATATCTTCAGCACTTCCTTGATGTATTTGGATTGTGTGATATATATGCCTAAATCTTGTTGAAGAATATGCAGACCAAGAAAGAATTTGATCTCCCCAAACATTGACATCTCAAACTCTTTTCTCATTTCATTAGAAAAAGATTACATAACATATCATTACCCCCAAATATGATATCATCAACAAATATTTTAGCAATTAGAATAATATCATCAGTATCTTCCTTTAAATATAGATTACCATTTTCACTTGTTCTTACAAATCCAATACTTATGAGATAGGAGTGAAGTCTTTCATACTAGACTCTAGGTGCTTGTTTCAATCCATACAAAGCTTTGTGTAGTCTAAAAACCATGTTTCTCTTGTTAGGATCAACAAACCCTTCTGGTTTTTCAATGTATACCTCTTCTTCTAGTATTTCATTTAGGAATGCAAATTTGACATCCATTTGGTATACCTTAAATCCTTTGAATGCAGCATAATAAAATTCTTACTCCTTCTAGTCTAGTAATGGGTGCAAAGGTTTCTAAATAGTCAATACCTTCTTTTTGTGCATACCCCTTGCATAATAATCTTTCTTTGTTCCTTGTGACTTCTCCAGTCCCATTCAACTTGTTTCTGAATATCCATTTGGTACCAATGACATTCTTGTCATCTGGTCTAGGTACTAATGTCCATGTATTGTTCTTCTCAATATTTTCTATCTCTTCATTCATAGCACTAACCCATTCTTCATTTTCTAGGGTAGTATTAACAGATTTAGGCTCAAAATCACAAATTAAACATCTCGTGTTTAGTGACTTGCTTCTTGTTCTCATTCCAGCCTTCTTGTCTCCTATGATCTAGTTATGTGGATGGTGTCTTCTGACATACTTGGAAAGTATTGGTTCAGCTCTTTGTTCATCATTTTGATCATCATCTTGACCTTCATTCTAATCTCCATCGCTCGAAACATCATCTTGAGCAATTTCCTAATTTTTGGTGTTTGCAGCTTGATGCTCGGGTGCAATGTTCTGTTGCTCAAGAGTGATACACTGTTGCTCAGGAAGAGTGTCAGGTTCTTCATTGTAAACAAACCTATTGTAGTTTTCTAGTTCTTTTCTTCTTTCCTCATCATTTTTCTCTACATATTCATCTATTATCACATTTTCACTTTCAATGATTTTGTTAGAGGATTTGTTAAGACATTTATAGGCCTTGCTCTTGGTGGAATACCCTAGAAAGATTCCTTCTTCAATTTTGGAGTCAAGATTTCCATTTTTATCATCTTTCAAAATATAACATTGACTTCCAAATATTATAAAGTAACTTACATTAGGTGTGTATCCATACCATAGCTCATAAGGTGTCTTTTTGGTGTCTTTCTTCAATTGTACTCTGTTCAATGTGTAGATAGCAGTACTGACAACTTCCCTCCAGAATGTTTGAGTGATGTTTTTCTCAATCATCAGTGTTCTTGCACAATCAACAATGGATCTATTCCTTCTTTCAGCAACCCCATTTTTTTGTAGTGTTCTTGGTGCAGAAACCTGTCTTTTAATTCCATGCTCATTGAAAATGTTAGTGAATTCATCAGAAATAAATTCTCCTCCTCTATCTGATCTTAAGCATTTCAGTTTCTTACCACTTTTTTTTTCTACAATAGCTTTATACCATTTAAACATCTTGAATGTTTCTGATTTTTCTTTTAAGAACATAACTATCATCATTCTAAAATAATCATCAACAAAGACAATGAAATATCTATCACCATAATAACTCTTTATTCTCATGGGTCCACATAGATCAGAATGGAATAATTCTAGAATAGCATTAGATGTATGGATTTTACTCTTGAAACTAGACTTTGTCATTTTACCTTTTTGACAATTCTTACACATGATATGCTTGGGCTTTGACATGCTCGGTAAGCCTTTTACTTTCCTTTTATTGCTTATCTTAATCATGTTGTCAAAATTCACATGACATAATATTTTATGCCACAACCATATGTCTTCATTTCTAGCCATTAAACAAATGGTGTTTATATCATCAAGGTAGAATAGGTTACCTTTTGTCTGTTCACCAGTTCTGATCAACCTTCCTGATTCATTAAAAATCTTTGTTTTTTTTATTCTCAAATGAAACTAGGTGACCTGTGTTATTCAATTGTGAAACACTCAACAAATTATAGTTAAGGCCTTTCACCCAATATGCATTTTCACATTTGATCATATTATTTAACATTATGGTTCCTTTACCTTCAACTGGATAAGGTGAGTCTGTTAGGAATAATAGTCCACAAGACAACTAAGAGGGGGGTGAATCACTTGTAATATAGATTATTAAACTTTAAAATTTATAAACCAAATCTGCAAGTGTAAATGATAACACAATAAATGCCAACACCGTAACACAATATTTGTTGTCGAGGAAACCCTGTTAAAGGTAAAAAACCTATGGGAATTAACACCCACAAATAATATACTGAGAGTATAGTATCCTTGTTAAAAGATATTAGCCCTATTAGGAGCTTGTTACAACATTACAGTACACAGTCCCTGTTAGGAGTCAAAGAAAATAGTAGGCTCACTGCCAAGGCACACTGTCCAAAGAAGGTTAAAGCCACCCTCAAGGATTTAAAATATGAATCAAGTGTATAAAGAAAATACACATTCCAGTGAAATTTCTGATAACAACTATCTTTGATTGGTCAGTTCTAGTGAAGTATCAACTCTGCTTTGTATCCAGCAGTCAAAAAGCTTTACAGCTTCTAGACATCTCTTTATTTTTTCTCTTTCCCTTTCTCCATAATAAATTATCATTCATATATACCCTCTTACAATAATTCATTAGGTCGGCCAGTTAAGCTTTCGTAATACATAATTAACTAGGTCAGTCAATTAAGGCTTTCCATCATACAATAATTACATAACCCCTTGCTAAGATACACACGGTATCTATAAAAAGTATACATCATTTACAATCTATCACATATACTTCCAGATCTATAATTCATTTTCATAATTAACTTTACACGCTACATGTATGAAGTCAGCCAGGAAATAGGTTTTCTCCATAATACATGCCATAGATGACATCATCAATATCCAAACAACAACAGAACTCAACCCATTACTCTACCATATGTCAGCTGACCATCAGTAAGCTCACAAGTTCTAAAATATCTTCGCCAGAAAGATATACCCAAAACACAAAGACCTACTCTGAACAAAATCATAGTTACAGTCCAGAAAACCAGTCTTCACCAAATAAACTGTTACATCCACAATATGTAACATAGAGGCAAGAAACCTTAGGAATAAGGTCAGTACACATCCTTCTATATAAATCCAACTTCAATCATTCTGAATCATCCGTACAGTTTTCGTACACTCCTTCCAGTTAAGTAGTCAATCTGTCTTCTCCATAGAAATATATGTTGACATCAGTGACAAAACATGAATATCAACAACATGATCAATAACCAAAATTGATATCATCCAACAGTCTCCCCCATTGGCATTGATGGAAAAATATGGTAAAATCCATATGCATCAACCCAAAAGTAGTCTCTCTCAATACAATCTTCTCAATATCCTCAACACAAATCTCCCCAAAATAGTAGGGATTTTCACATAGATTTCTTCCCCCTTTGGCAGCAATGGAAAAGGATGCCATAACTCATTTGTAGTCTTCTATAGTCCTTTTAAAATCTTCATGTCTAATCAGCTAGGTGCAAGATCACCCAAATGTACTCCATAGTATTCTCCCACGATCACTCCCTTGAGTAGATCCATACATCAAGTCCAGAGAATGATATATCTCTGAGATCCACTAGAATGATGTATATCTACATCATTTTATTCTTCACTGGGAGGGACCATCACCCCAAGCATTCCTCTAAGATATTCAAAGGCATCTTTTGGAAAACGTTTAGTAAATATATCTTCTATCTGTTCCTTGGTGCTAATATACTCCAGTTTAATCTCTTTATCTGCTACCTTCTCCCTCAAGAAATGATACTTGATAGAAATATGTTTAGTCTTTGAATGCATTACAAGGTTCTTTGACATATTCACTGTGCTGGTGTTATCACAATGGATAATAACTGGTTCTTTGAAAATTATTCCAATGTCCTTTAGCATTTCTTTCATCCAAACAACTTGTGTACATTTTATTACAACAGCAACATACTCTGACTCAGTAGTATATTGAGCAATACAATTATGCTTCTTTCTCAACCAAGAAACTAGCCTTTTTCCAAGGAAAAATGCACCACCACTTGTACTCTTCCTGTCATCCACATAACTTGCCCAATCAGCATTAGTAAAATCCTGCAGTGTAAAATCATCATATTTTTCATACCATAATCCATATTCTACTGTTCCTTTCAAATATCTAAAAATTATTTTCACAGCAGCAAAATGTGTCTCTTTAGGATTTGCCTGATATCTAGCCACAATTCCAACTGCATTGGTAATATCTGGTCTAGTGTGTGTTAGATATTGTAGACCTCCAATAATTGATCTATATTTAGTTTGAATAACACTTTGGGTCTGATCACTTTTAGTTAGTTTGTTTCATGTTACCATGGGTGTTCCAACAGGTTTACAATCTTCCATCCTAAAAAATTTCAACATTTCCTTAAGATACTTGGTCTGAGATATAAAAATGTCATTCTTACTCTGATTAATTTGCAAACCAAGAAAAAATATCATCTCACCAATCATTGACATTTCAAACTCATTCTCCATTTCTTTAGCAAACTTCTTACTCATTATATTATTGCCTCCAAAAATGATATCATCAACAAAAAATTCTATTATTAAGATTCCATCTTCATCAGTTCTTAAATATAGATTACTTTCTGTATTACCTTTTTGAAACCAAGACAAAGTAGATGTTTATCCAGTCTTTCATACCATGCACTTGGTTCTTGTTTCAGTCCATACAGTGCCTTCTTTAGTCTGCAAACCATGTTTTCATTATCTGTCAAAGGAAAACCATCAAGTTTCTCAATGTACACTTCTTCTTCTAGATCACCATTCAAGAATGCTGACTTCACATCCATCTGATACACTTTAAATTCTTTATGTGCAGCATAAGCAAGGAATAGTCTCACAGCTTCCAATCTAGCAATAGGTGCAAATGTTTCTTCATAGTCTATGCCTTCTTGTTGTGAGTAGCCTTTACATACCAGTCTAGCCTTATTTCTTACTAATGTGCCTTCCTCATCCATCTTGTTTCTAAAAATCCACTTAGTACCAATCACATTTTTTTTCTTAGATCTTGGAACCAATTCTCAAGTATTGTTTTTCTTTATCTGCTCTAGTTCTTCTTCTATGGCTTTAGTCCAAGATTCATCTCTACATGCTTCATCAGTAGTCTTTGGTTCAACTTGAGAAATCAAACAGATCTCATATCTAACTCTAGATCTAGTCATCATGCCTTTTCTTGCATCACCAATAATTTGATCTTCAGTTGGATTCTTCTTAACATACCTTGGTGTCTTCAATATCTCAGTAGCTTCAGCATGTTCTTCTTCTTCAATCTCCTTCTTGACCATCAAGGGTCCTTCAAGTTCGGCAGCAACCTCTTTTGTTTATGTTATCTGACCAAAATCTTATATTCTTTCTTGTATTTGAAACTTTTCATCTATCCTCACATTGGCACTTTCAATCAGTTTCCTCAATCTCATATTGAAACATTTATATGTTAAAAAGTGACATTGCAAGCACTTGTGATTTTTTCATTAATGTCAAACCTTAATTGGCACTAGTACATTTGACCTGGTTTTTCTACCAAAATTTTCGACCATGAAATAAAAAATTTTTGGTTGGTCGGATTATAGAATGAAAACTTTCAATTTTTTTTAATCCATGCCCGTGTTCGTCGAAAGTTCGACCAATAATATGTAGGTTGAACTTTTGATGACCACGGGAATAAGTTAAAAAAAAAAGGATTTCATTTCATTATTATATACACAGCAAATTTTTTCAAGGTTGCAGCGCGTGAAACCTCATCGGCACTGTGTAACAGGATTTGATCAAGTAGAACCTTCGAAGCAAATTTCATTAACAAGGAACCAGATTCTGAGTATGTTTTTTTGTTTTGGTTATCATTTAATGTATTAACTATGATAAATAGATAACTTGTATTCATACTACTATAAACCCCATTTTTTATGCATTCACAACATTAAAATTCTGTGAACAAGTTTAATTTGCACTATCGAACTGACAATAAATCTACAATGTTGTTTGTTGTAGAAACTCATCTTATACATCTGCGGGTTTAGTTCAATATATATCCACTGTGTCAGGGATTTTCTATATGTTAAGTATATTACTTAGACACAGTCTTCCCAATACAAATAGATGCATTAACATCTCTTTGCAAGTTCATGCATTCACATTTTAAAGTTTTATAGCATTTAGTGTTTGTTCAACTTCTACACTGGATTCCAATTCGTTGACAGTCCATGTTGGGAGTTTGGCTCTGTTATGGATTTTGATCCTTAACTTGCATCTCCTCTATGAGAATTCCATGCCATTGGATGAAGAGAAAGTTAAGGCAATGTGTCAAAAAAACCTAAATGCTCATAACTCGGGGAACTGTGTTAGTGCTTCAAGGTCG
>MU225367.1:0-16454 GCA_018584345.1 Thuja plicata
AGTGAATTAGCATTAGAGCTGAATTGGATCTGGATTTGCAAAGTAAGTTGTATGTATCAGATCACACCTGCTGATTACTTTCTAACCATTGTATCAGTCAAAATCCTTTAACTAGGTTGACCTAATAGTCATTGTATAAATCCTTTGAGAAAGGTGACATTCAGGTGGAATGTTCTAAGTCCTCTAATAAGGAAACTCCTAATAGGGTGATTAAATCCTTTAACCAGGTCACATTTAGTAATTTGTTTTATAACCTTTAATAGGGTTGGCTCCTAGCAGAGCTCACTTGAGAAGAGTGAAAATTTCGTAGCTTGTTACTGGTGTTTTTTCCCATATTTGGTTTCCACGTTAAATAATGGTGTCAACTTGTGTGAATGTTTATGTTGTGTTTTACTGTTAAGGTTCTACAAGACGATTACATTTGAACAGTAAACTGCATATGTATGATGTTGATTTATTCTATTCCTACCAAGCAAATCTCAGTTGTTCAAAGTCGTATAAAGTTTAAATTGGTACATCTAGACCTAAGGATAACTAATTCACCCCCCCTCTCTCAGTTATTCTAAATTCAGTCTAACAATTGGAATCAAATCTTTGGTCTCTTGAAAATAGTTTGAAGGTACTTGGAGCAAAAGATCAAGATTTATAAAAAGGAGGTACCAAAATTGAACAAATACAATTTCCCTGCATGGAAGAGTCTGATGAAATTGCATTTGGCTGGTATTGTTGATTCTTCTAAGCACTATGTTGAACATGATTATGTATCCCCCACTACACCTGCCACAACTGCACCGTTAAGAGAAAAGTAGGAACACAATCAAGCAATGTTGGAGATTGCATCATCTCTGAACTATCATGAGTTTGAAGACATAAAGAACTGTTCAAATGCAAAGAAGATGTGAGATGCCCTAGAAACCATCTATGGAGGTGATACAAATGTGATGAGAGCAAAATTTGAAATTTTAAGAGGTAAGTTTGATAAAATGAAAATTCAAGAAGGAGAAAATATAGTTCAATATTATGGTAGGATAAAGAAAGTTGTAAATGCTATTAAAGGAGCTAAGGGAACCATTGATGATAACATCATTATGAGAAAGGTATTGAGGAATATTCTTATTTTATATTCTCTTAGAGTATCTTCAATTCAAGAGTTAAGGTGTACTCCTAATAATAATTTGACTTTGGAAGGTCTGGTAGGCAGACTTACTGCATTTGAGATGTAAAATTTTGATAACTACAACCCACAAGCTATTGAATCTGCATTCAAGTCCCAGATGGTCCTTAAAAAATCAAAGAAAGGAAAGAAATGTGTGAACTTTGACACCAACACTATGGTTGAGGATCTAGAAGAACTTGAGGCACTTATGGTTGTTGGAAAGATTGTTTTGAAAGCTATAATGGAAATAATTGTTGTTTTGCCATTGATGTCAAACCTTAACTGGTGAGACTATTGCTATCTATTTAAGTACCATATCAATTGATTTGAAGATAAGGATAACAACAAGACCGAGGAAAACAATTGAGTTATGAGTAAACACAAGGGTACTTGATCATTTGGCACATTGGCAAAGTGATATGTTGTTTATCTTTCACTGACAGTTCACTGCGAGGTAGATGCCGATCAAAGCGAAGTTGATGCCAAGAAAAGCTAGGGATGGCGGAGCACTAGTGAAATACTGAGGATTACATAGGTGAATGAGTAGAAGAACACAGTGTTGGCCGAGCAATAATATTTTGGTAATTGATGAGATTTGAGATCTCTGGGTGACATTATTGAAATTATTGGAATATGTGAAGTTTGTTATGGATATTTAATTTTGGTCCTCATTAATTAAATGCATGGGAAACTGTTATTAATGCATGGATTTAAGATTTAAATGGTTATTGTATTAGAGAAATAAATTAAATGTAAAGATGGAAAGATCTGTTCGATCTGACCTAACCTAAGATCTACGATCTTGATTAAGCAGAAAAATATGTATCTGACCTAGATGAAGAGGTATATGATAAACTTAAGAGGTTATTCATAGTGTAGAAAAAGAGAGACACAAAGCTGTGTATGTAGAGTATGCAAGAGGATTGCATAGTTAATTGACTGACTGGCAAGATGTAAACAAAGAAGGCTGAGCAGAGAAGCAGAGAGAGATTGCTTGATGGATTTCAAAGCAGATCTGAAGATTGAAATGATAATGGAGGCCACTCAGTAAATTAGCATTAGAGATGAATTGGATCTGGATTTGCAAAGTAATTTGTATGTATTAGATCACACCTACTGATTACTTTCTAACCATTACATCAGCTCAAATCCTTTAACCAGGTTGACCTAACTATCATTGTATAAATCCTTTGAGCAAGGTAACATTCAAATTGGAATGTTCTAAGTCCTCTAAAAAGTCCACTCCTGACAGAGTGATTAAATCCTTTAACCAGGTCACATTTGACAGTGTGTTTTGTAACCTTTAATAGGGTTGGCTCTTAACAGGGCTCACTTCAGAAGAGTGAAAATTTTGGTAGCATGTTACTGGTGGTTTTTCCCTTATTAGGTTTCCATGTTAAATCATGGTATCAAAATGTGTGAATATTTATGTTGTGTTTTATTGTTATGTTTCTGTAAGCTTATTTCATTAGTACAATAAACTACACACTTTCATGTTATTGTTGTCAAGCAAATCTAGATTGTTCAATTTGGTATAAATTAGAAATGGGTACACCTAGACCTGAGGATAATTGATTCACCCCCCTCTTAGTTATTCTAAATTCATTCTAACAATTGATATTAGAGATTAGTTCTCTTGAAAATAGTTTGAAGGTACTTGGAGCAAAAGATCAAGATGTATAAAAGGGAGGTACCAAAGTTGAACAAGGATAACTTTCCTGGATGGAAAAGTTTGAAGAAGTTTCACTTGGCTGGTGTTGGTGATTCTGCTAAACATCATGTTGATCAAGAATATGTAGACCCTATAGGAGTTTTCAATGTTGCACAGTTAAGAGAAAAGCAAGAACATAATCAAGCAATGTTGGAGATTGCATCATCCCTGAACTATCATGAGTTTGAAGACATTAAGGACTGTACAAGTGCAAATAAAATGTGGGATGCCCTTGAAACCATCTATGGAGGAGACACAAATGTGTTAAGAGCCAAATATGAATGCTTGAGAGGCAACTTTGATGAAATGAAAATGCAAGAAGGAGAAAATATAGTTTTATATTATGGTAGGATAAAGGAAGTTGTAAATGCTATTAGAGGAACTAAAGGAGCCATTGATGATAACACCATCATGAGAAAGGTACTAAGAACACTTCTTCCTCTTTATGCTATTAGAGTATCTACAATACAGAAATTGAGATGTACTCCTAACAACAATTTGACTTTGAAAAGTTTTGTAGGCAGAGTTACTGCATTTGAGATGTCAATTTTTGATAACTATACTCCACAAGCCATTGAATATGCATTAAAGTCCTAGATGGTCCTCAAAAAATTAAAAAAAGGAAAGAAATGTGTGGACAGTGACAATGACACTTCTGATGATGATCTAGAAGAACTTGAGGCACTTATGGAAAGAAGACTATCCAAAGGAAAAGGAAAATTCAAAGGTAAATTTCCTATTATATGTTTTTCATGTAACAAGCTTGGTCATATTGTTGCAAGATAACCTAATAAGAATGAAAAATATGAGAGAAGAGAAAAAAAAAAAAGTATAAAGAAAGGAAGGATGACCAGGACCTCAAGAAGTACAAGGATTACAAAGACAAATGTAAGAAATCTTTCTATATAGTTGAAGAAGCTTCTGAAAATCAATCAAATAAATCTGATGAAAATGATATAGAAGTTGTGTATGTTGAAATGAAAGATGATTTTGATGATGCACTAATTTCTTATATAAGTAAAGGTGATTATTGGATTATTTATAGGGGTTGTTCACATCACATGACTAGTGATAAAGATAAATTTGAAACCTTAGATCAGTGTAAAGGTGGTTATGTTAAGTTTGGAAGTGATACACCATGTCGTATCAAAGGGAAAGGATCAATTCAATTGACTAAAAAGATCAGATGTGGTGATGTATAATGGTTTGATGATCTTAAGTATAAGTTATTGAGTGTTTCATAGCTGAATACTTCTGGTTACAAAGTTAAATTCCATCACAGAAAAGAAAAGATCTATGATGCCAATGAAGAATTAGTTGGAGGTGGTGAGTAGACAAAAGGTAATCTTTTTTATCTATACTTAGCTGATGAGACATGCTTGTTTGCACAATATAGTGATGTTTGGTTATGGCATAAAAGGTTGTATCATGTTAACTTTGATAACTTGGTAAGAATAAGAAAATTGAAAAAGGTTAGAGGGATTCCTAAGTTAAAGAAACCTAAAAATGCAATGTGTAAGCAATGTCAATTGGGAAAGATGACTAAATCTAGTTTTAAGAGAAAAACTCATACTTCTGAGGAAATTCTAGAATTGGTTCATACTAATCTTTGTGGGCCTATTGGTGACAAAATTTACTGGGGAGACAAATATTTTATCTTATTTATTGATGACTACTCTAGAATGATGACTGTTATATTTCTTAAGGAAAAATCTGATGCATTCTAGTTGTTTAAGTGGCACTTGGAAAAGGTTGAAAAGGAGACATGTCAGAGTCTAAAATGTCTGAGATCTGACAGAGGAGGCAAGTTTATTTCCAATGAGTTTAACAAGTTTTGCAATGATAGAGGGATAAAGATACAGAAGTCTTCTACTAGGACTCCACCATAGAATGGTATAGCTGAAAGAAGAAATTGATCTATCATGGATAGTGCCAGAACAATAATGACGCAGAAAAATGTTGCACAAAAATATTGGAGAGAAGCTATAAGTACAGTAGTCTACACCCTGAATAGAGTACAATTCAAGAAAGGTACAAATGCTACACCTTATGAGCTATGGTATAGATATGCACCTAGTGTAAGCTACTTTAAAGTCTTTGGAAGTAGATGTTTCATACTGAAGGATAAAATAAATGGAAAACTTGACGCTAAAGGTGAGGAAGGAATATTTCTTGGATATTCAACTAAAATTAAAGCATATAAGTCTTTGAATTCTAACACTAACAAAATTTTGGAAAGTGCAAATGTTAGAATTGATGAATATGGAGAAATAAATGAAGCTGAAAGCATGAATGAGCCTGAAAGTTACAAATCATTCACCTATCCTAATGAGGAAGATTATAATGAAACTAAGAATGAAGTTGTTGAGCAACAGACTACCCTTACCGAGACACAGAATGAAATTACTGGGCAACAGGAAGTGACTGGCAAGCTATCTGATGGAGATGTCGAGTCATAGTTTCAACTTGAATTGAACATGAATGATCAATCTAAAATATAGAAAGAACCTACTTTGGAAAAGTATGTAAGGAGGCACCATAAACCTGATCAAGTTATAGGAGCAAAGGATTCTACAGTCATGAAAAGAAGCAAATCAGGAGAAGATACCTTTTTGTTATGTGACTTTGAGCCTAAAATAGTAAAAGATGCATTAGACAATGAAGACTAGATTCAAGCCATGAATGAAGAAATGGGACAAATTGAAAAGAACAATACTTGGACACTTGTACCAAGGCCGGACGATAAAAATATAATTGGTACTAAGTGGGTATTCAGAAATAAGTTGAATGAACATGGAGAGGTAATAAGAAATAAAGCTAGACTGGTATGCAAGGGTTATGAACAAGAGGAAGACACTAGCTATGGAGAGACATTCGTTCCATTTGCAAGATTGGAAGGTGTAAGAACCTTACTTGCATATGCAGCCTACAAAGGATTTAAAGTCTATCAAATGGATGTTAAGTCAACATTTCTAAATGGCATATTAGAAGTAGAAATATACGTTGAAAAAGATGATGGATTTGTTGACCCAAGAAAAATTAATATGGTTTGAAAATTACACAAAGCACTATATGGACTGAAGCAAGCACCTAGAGCATGGTATGAGAGATTACACAACTATCTGATGAAAATTGGTGCTAGAACCAATGACAAAAACAATTTGTATTTGAAGACAGAGCAAAGTAAAGGTACTTTATTAGCTGAATTTTTTGTTGATGATATTACATTTTGTCATCAAGATATGTTATGTCAAGCATTTGTGAAGGAGATGCAAAATGAATTTGAGATCTCTATATTTGGTGAGATAAATTATTTTGTTGGTTTACAAATATATTCAAAACTAGTGAGTAAACCCATGGCTACTAGAAAAAATTTAACTAAAAATGATGAGACAAAAGAAGTAAATCAAACACTGTACAGCTCAATGATTAGAAAGCTACAATATGTTGTACAGAGTAGATCTGATATTGCATTAGTTGTTGGAATTGTTGCTAGATTTTTGCCAATCCAAAGGAAACTCATATGATGGTAGTAAAAAGGATTCTTAGATACTTGAAAGGAACAAATGACTATGGTCTGTATTACAAAAGGAATGATAAATTTGAACTCAGAGTTTATACTAATTCTGATTGGGCTAGAAATGTTGATGATAGAAAAAGAAGCACAGGAGGAGAATTTATTTTGGGAAAAAGATTAGTTTCATGGACAAGCAAGAAACATAACTGCACCTCACAATCTATAGCCGAAGCCGAGTATGTGGTAGAAGCAATTAATTACTCTAATATTGTGTGGTTGAAGATACTACTAAAAGGTATGAAAGAAGAGATCACAGAACCAGTTGTCATTTATTGTGATAATATGAGTGCCATTAATATTTCTAAGAACCGTGTTATGCACTCTAAGACAAAGCATATAGCTATCAAGTATCATTACTTGAGGGAGCTAGTTAAGAAGAATTAAGTGAGACTAGAGTATATGAACACTAAGGAATAGTTAGCAGACATATTTACAAAGGCACTACGCAAGGATGCTCATGAGTATCTATGAGGTAAATTAGGGGTGATTCCCCTAACTGAGGCTAACTAGTTTAGAATGGTACTGTTACATTAAATGTCATATTCAAAATATTTTTCACATTAATGCACAGGTAGTCGCACTTTAGGATGCTGCCTAAAGTTGTGAAAGATAGACAAGGACAATAAAAGAGTATCAATCATAAGCAAGATGATAGGAACATCATGATACAGAGTTTTGAACAGAAGAATCTACATGATGAAGATGTTAATGTCTTTGACATTGTTGTCAAAGAGGGAGAAGTTTACTGAAAGAGGGAGAAATATACTGAGAAATATATGGGGAGAGTTTACTACATAGAGATTGATGAACAAAAATAGAAAAACATCAGTGTGATCATAGACATAGAGGGAGAAAAGTTTTACAAGATGATAATTAGAATGAAGCTAAAGACATTAATGAAAATTTATTCATACAAGGAACAGAGGAACTTGTTTGGATTGTATCATAACTATGGTTGCAAATTATTGTTTTACTGTTTAGTGTTGCCATCAATGCCAAAGAGGGAGATTGTTGGAAAGATTGTTTTGAAAGCTATAATGGAAACAATTGTTATTTTTTCATTGATGTCAAACCTTAACTAGTGAGACTATTGCTATCTCTTTAAGTACCATATCTATTGATTTGAAGATAAGGATAAAAAGAAGACCTAGGGAAATGTTTGAGTTATGAGTAAACACAAGGGTACTTGATCATTTGGCACATTGGCAAAGTGATATGTTGTTTATCTTTCACTGGCAGTTCACTGTGAGGTAGATGCCGAGCAAAGAAAAGTTGATGTCAAGCGAAGCCAGTGATGGCCGAGTACTAGTGAAATGCCAAGGAATATAGAGGTGACCGAGTGGAAGAACACAATGTTTGTTGAGCACCAGTATTTGGTAATTGATGAGATTTGAGATCTCTGGCAGACATTATTGAAATTATTGGAATATGTGAAGTTTGTTATGGATATTTAATTTGGTTCCTCATTAATTAAATGCATGGGAAACTGTTATTAACTCATGGATTAAAGATTTAATTGGCGATTGTATTGGAGAAATAAATTAAATGGAAAGATGGAAAGATCTGTTGGATCTGACATAACCTAAGATGTACAATCTTCATTAAGTGGAAATATATGTATTTGACCTAGATGAAGAGGTATATGATAACCTTAGGGGTTATTCATAGTGTAGAAAAAGAGAGACACAGAGCTGTGTATGTAGAGTATGCAAGAGGATTGCATAGTTAATTGACTGACTTGTAAGAGCTAAGCAAAGAAGACTGAGTAGAGAAGCAGAGAGAGATTGCTTGATGGATTTCCAAGAAGATTTGAAGATTGAAATGAGAATGGAGGCCACTCAGTGAATTAGCGTTAGAGTTGAATTAGATCTAGATTTGCAAACTAAGTTGTATGTATCAGATCACACGTTCTAATTACTTTCTAACCATTATATTAGTTCAAATCCTTTAAACGGGTTGACCTAAGAGTTATTGTATAAATCCTTTGAGCAATGTAACATTCAGATTGGAATGTTCTAAGTCCTCTAACAAGGCCACTCCAGAAAGAGTGATTAAATCCTTTAACTAGGTCACATTTGATAGCGTTTTTTGTAACCTTTAACAAGGTTGGCTCCTAACAGAGCTCACTTGAAAAGAGTCAAAAATTTAGTAGCATGTTACTGGTGGTTTTTCCCATATTGGGTTTCCATGTTAAATCATGGTGTCAAAATTTATGAATGTTTATGTCATGTTTTACTGTTAAGTTTTTGCAAGCTTATTTCATTAGTACAGTAAATTGCACACTTTCATGTTATTGTTGCCAAGCAGATATGAATTTTTCAATTTGGTTTAAATTAGAAATGGGCACATCTGGACCTGGGGATAATTGATTCACCACCCTCTTAGTTATTCTAAATTCATTCTAACAATGGCAAGAAGACTATCTAGAGGAAAAGGAAAATTCAAAGGTAAAATCCCTATCATTTATTTTCAATGTAACAAAGTTGGTCATATTGTTGCAAGATGTCCTGATAAGAATGACAAAGATGAAAGAAGAGACAACAAGTACAAAGAAAAAAAGGATGATGAGACTTCATAAAATATAAGGATTACAAAGAAAAAGGTAAGAAATCTTGTTATATAGCTGAAGAAGCTTCTGACAGTGATTTTGATAATTCTGATGATGATGAGAAAAGTACACTAATTTCCTATATGAGTAAAGGTGACCATTGGATTATTGACAGTGGTTGTTCATATCACATGACTGGTGATAAAGATAAATTTGAGACCCTAGATTAGTGCAATGGAGGTTATGTTAAATTTTTTAATGATGCGCCATGTAATGTTAAAGGGAAAGGATCCATGAACTTGACTAACAAGATCAGATGTGACAATTTATATTGGGTTGATGATCTTAACTATAATCTATTGAGTGTTGCACAGTTGAATACTTCTGGTTACAGAGTTGAGTTCCATCACAAGAAGGAAAAGATCTATGATGCCACTAGAGAACTAGTTGGAAGTGGTGAGAAAACAAAAGGTAACTTGTTCTAACTGGACTTAGCTGATGAGACATGCTTGTTTGCACAATATAATGATGTTTGGTTATGGCATAAAAGGTTGTGTCATGTCAAATTTGATAACTTGGTAAGCATAAGAAATTTGAAAAATGTTAGAGGGTTGCCTAAGTTAAAGAAACCTAAAAAATGCAATGTGTAAGCAATGTCAATTAGGAAAAATGACTGAATCTAGTTTCAAAAGAAAAACTCATACTTCTGAGGACATTCTGGAATTGGTTCATACTAACCTTTGTGGACCTATTGCTGAAAAATATTACTGTGGAGATAGATATTTTATTCTATTTGTTGATGATTACTCAAGAATGATGATTGTTATGTTTCTTAAATAAAATATGATGCATTCCAGTTATTCAAATGGTACTTGGAAAAACTTGAAAAGGAGATAGGTAAAAGTCTGAAATGTTTAAGATCTAATAGAGGAGGTGAGTTTATTTCTAATGAGTTTAACAGGTTCTGCAATGATTGAGGGATAAAAAGACAGATGTTCGCACCTAGGACACCACCACAAAATGGTATTATTGAGAGAAGAAACAAATCTATCATGGATTGTGCCAGAACACTAATGATGGAGAAGAATGTTGCATAGAAATATTGGAGAGAAGCTATGAGTACAACAGTTTATACCCTAAATAGAGTACAAGTCAAGAAAGGTACTAATGCTACACCTTATGAGCTATGGTATGGATATGTACCTAATGTAAGATATTTCAAAGTTTTAGGAAGAAAATGTTTCATACTGAAGGATAAAAAAATGGCAAACTTGATGCTAAAGGCGAGGAAGGCATATTTCTTGGTTATTCAAATAAAATTAAAGCATAAAAGTGTTTGAATTGTAACACTAATAAAATTGTGGAAAGTGCAAATGTTAGAATTGATGAGTATGTAGAAAGAAATGAAGCTAAAAGCACACAGGAATCTGATAGTTACAAATAATTTGTCTATCTGGATGACGAAGATTCTAATGAATTACCTAAACCTAAGAAAGAAGTTGCCAAGCAATGACTAGCACCTGTCGAATCACAAAATAAAGTTGTCAGGCAACAAGAATTAATTGTTGAGCTATTTGATGGAGATGCCGAGTCACAAAATCAACCTGAATTGAACGTGAATTATCAATCTAAAGCATAAAAAGAATCTACTCTAGAAAAGTATGTAAGGAGGCATCATAAACCTGATTAAATCATAGGATCAAAGAATTTTTTAGTTATGAAAAGAAGCAAGTTGAGAGAAGATACATTCTTATTATGTGATTTTGAGCCTAAAATAGTAAAAGATGCCTTCGACAATGAAGACTAGATACAAGCCATGAATGAAGAAATTGAGTAGATTGAGAAGAATAAGACTTGGACACTTGTACCTAGGCCGAATGACAAGAATGGAATTGGTACTAAGTGGGTATTCAAAAATAAGTTGAATGAACATGCAGAGGTAACAAGAAACAAAGCTAGATTTGTATGCAAGGGTTATGCACAAGAGGAAGGAATTGATTATGGAGAAACATTCACCCCTGTTGCAAGATTGGAAGGAGTAAGAACCTTACTTGCATATGAATCCTACAAAGGTTTTAAAGTTTATCAAATGGATGTAAAGTCAACATTTCTAAATGGGATATTAGAAGAATAATTATACATTGAACAAGTTGATGGCTTTGTTGACCCAAGAAAGAAGAACATGGTTTGTAGACTACACAAGGAACTATATGGACTGAAGCAAGCACCTAGAGCATGGTATGAGAGATTGCACAATTATTTGATAAACATTGGATTTGCAAGAACCAATGACAACAACAATCTATATTTGAAGATAGAGCAAAGTAAAGGTACTTTATTGGCTGAAATTTTTGTTGATGACATTATATTTAGTGGAGAAGATGTATTATTCCAAGAATTTGCAAAGGAGATGCAAATTGAATTTGAGATGTCTATGTTTGGTAAGACAAAAAATCTTGTTGGCTTACAAATATGTCAAATGATGAATGATATCTATATTACTCAATCAAAATATGTCAAGGAGATACTAAAAACTTTTGGAATGGAAGATTCAAAACCAGTGAGTACACCCATGTCTACTGGATAGAAGTTAACAAAAAATGATGATACAAAAGAATTAAATCAAACCATTTATAGGTCAATGATTGGAAAGTTGCAATATGTTGTGCACAACAGACTTGATATTGCACTAGCTATTGGAATTGTTGCAAGATTTTCTGCCAATCCCAAGGAAACTCATATGATGGCAGTAAAAATAATTCTAAGATATTTGAAAGGAATAGATGAATATGGTCTGTATTACAAAAGGAATGATAAGTTTGAGCTTAGATTTTACACTAATTCTAATTGGGCTAGAAATTTGGATGATAGAAAAAGCACCATAGGTGGAGCATTTCTTTTAGGAAAGAGAAGACATACTAGTTAATGAGTGAAGTTGGATTTAAGTAGAAGACTGAGTTTTGACCTTACATCTAAGGCCACTTGAATTTATGTTTCCTATCATGGATGTTATAGCTTTTTTAGTAAAGACTATTTTTCTGGACTCTGACTGTGATTCTAGACAAAGAATGTCTCTATATTTCAGGCATATCTTGCTGAGAAAGATGTTTCAAAACTTTTGAGCTTACTGATGGAGAGGAAACATATGATGGTGAAATGGGTTGAGTTTGATTTCTATTTTGGTACTGATGATGTCAGTTGTAGCATGTGTTATGGAGAAGACTTACTTCCTAGCCGACTTGAGACTTGTAACATGTGGAAATTAATTCTGAGAATGGATTGTAGATCTGGAAGTATTTGTAGTGAATTGTAAATATTGTATACTTGTTATAGGTACCCTATGTATCTTAGAAAGGGCTTATGTAATTATTTGTATGATGGGAAGCCTTAATTGGATAACCTAGTTAATTGTGTATTAGGAAAGCTTAACTAGCCAACCTAATGGATTACTGTAAGAGGGTACATATGAGTGATCTTTTCATTTGTGAAAAGTGTGGAAGAGAAAGAAAAGACCAGAGATTTGTGAAGTTATGAAGCTTGACTACTGGATAGAGAGCAGAGTTGGCACTTCATTGGAACTGACCAAGCAAAGATAGTTGCTATTAGATAGTTCACTAGATTATGTATTTGTTGTATACACTTGAAGCGGATTGTGAATCCTTGAGGGTGTATTTAACCTTCTTTGGGCACTGAGCCTTGGCAGAGAGCCTACTACTTTCATTAACTCCTAATAGGGTCTATCTCCTAAGAGGGAATATGTACTGTAATGTAATAAAAAGCTCCTAATAGGGCTAATATATTTTAGCAGGGATACTATACTCTTAGTACATTATTTTGTGAGTGATAATTACCACCAGGGTTTTACCTTTAACAGGGTTTCCTTGACAACAAACATTGTGCTATGGTGTTGGCAATTACTGTGTTATTTACTTTTGATGTTATGGTTCATAAAGTTTAAAGTTTAATAATATATTGCACAACTAATTCACCCCCCTCCTCTTAGTTGTCTTGTGGACTATTATTCCTAACAATTGGAATGAGGGCTACTAGTCCTCAGAGAGAAAGTTTAACAACTTTAGGTGATCCTGAAGATGACTTACTACAAGAAGGATAGTCTGAATTTTGATCCTAAAAACTTTGACATGTGGTAGAACAAGATGAGAACACATTTTCTGTGTTTGGGAATTGAGTATTGGATGATGACAAAGAAGAATGTAGCAATAGTGACTGAAGATGAGCTGGAAAAGGCTACTAAAGACAAAAAGGAACTATTTTCCTATAATATGCTTGCAAGGGAATCTCTAATCAACACCCTATCTGAAGGAGAATTCACTAAAGTGAAGGAATTGGACTCTTCACATGACCTATGGACAAGACTGGAACCATTATATGTTGGATACAAATTTATAGAACAAGAAAAGTTGTAGAAGTGGAAAAGAAAGATGGAATCACTGAAGATGAGAGAAGATGAGAATGTTAGAGCATATGCACAAAGAATTACTAATGTAGTTACTGGTATTAGGAACTCTGGAGGTACTTACAGTGAGGAAGAATTAATTGCAAAGATTCTTAGATCTTTGACACCTGCATATAGAACCAAAGTATAGGCTATAGAGGAGATCATACCTTTAACACCGAACTTCACCAGATAAATGTTGATTGACAAGCTTACTACATTTGAGGCTATAGAATTGGGAGACACTTTACCTTAGGAGAATCTTTCAAAATATTAAGCGACAAGGAGATTACTCAATCGTCAAGTCGCTACAAATCAATCAGAGTTAAAAATGGACTTTTCAGCGGCGCCATTATGAATAGTTGTTAACCAATCATATTTTAAGGATTATGACAGATAGAAAAAATAGCTATAGTATGAGTTAATGCAGCCAATCGGATTTGATTTCAATTATATTTTGAATTTTATAAGGTTTTTTATACAAAATCACTCATTAGGAATTGATTGTCTGACAGTATGAATGCCACTGCTGATACTAGAAATTGATGTCGCAGTATGTGAAGCTCATGGTGAAATGATGGAATTACCAGCCAGAAGTGACAATACACATTCAATTAGCAATTATAAGTATACTTGTCCATTTATCACTTCATTTTACCAAGCTTTTATTTATTAGAGCGAAGAGTTTACAAATTTTTTAGTGTTCTTGAGAGAAATTGATATTTCTAGTAGCAAGTTATTCTCAGGTGATTTCTTGATTTAGAATTTAATAAAGGTTGTAGTTGACAGTGTTCCAGAGTTTAGAGTTACAGAATTCCAAATAATTGATAGTTGTGGTGAGGGTTTGATAGTATTTGTTTCAATATCGGTATCTAGGGTTGTGATCATAACAGAACAAGACTATTAGTCAAGCCCAGAGTATGGCATCTACTAGTGGGAGAAGAAAAGATGTTGAAGATGAGTCAAAAGGGAAAAGAAACTTCTCAAATGAATTCCTCACTTTACTTCCCAGTTCTAGTCAGAATCAACTACTTTTTCAATAATAGTGACGGACCCATGCCTATCTCAAACCCTTTGACATGTGGTTTGGCCAAATTATTAGTTCCTGATGTCTTTGTTGATGTAGATTTTATATTAGAACTGGCTAGTAGATATGACCCTTTGATAAAAACCATTAAGATGGATGATGGGAAGCCTCTACTCACCCTGGATCGAAATACCTTTATGAAAGCCTTCAATGTTTATTACCCAATGGCCACTGAGATAAATTTGAAGAGCTTAGAGAATAGATATACTAGGGAGTTTGGTATTGTTGCTAAGTTGATCAGGGAGCATCATGTCCCTAATAAAATGAAGGCCTATATAACCCCTATGGCAGGAGCAACCCCATCCTTCTAAAAGGACCTAAATTTTTACATTAAATACATCGCATATGCACTATGTAGAGTGCTGGGAAAAGATGCCAGAGCAGAAAGGATCACTTCTGACATTTTGATGATGGTGTTAGATATGCAAAATCTTCAGACCACTTCAAATTATGATTACATTCAATATATTATTGATCAAATGCACCAGGGATTTATTGATATTCAAGCTAAGAAAAATCACCCAAGGTTCATGCATTATTCAATTCGTATGCATATGATCCTTTATTACAATTTCCCATTCTTGGATTGCTAATCTCTACAGCCACAGAGATTTCATCATAATAAGCCCAACCCTATTTAGTTCTAGATCAGAGTGTGGAATTACACATCTAGAGAACAAGAGTTCTATGCCTTTGAGAATTGGATAATCTATCCATTTCTTAAGTGTTTAGGAGTTGATAAGCCTAGATTGCCCATTAGGGTAATTTAGTTGTTGAGGCCCTATCATTATTTGGACAAATGGTCAGGAGACCATAATTGGGGTGATTTCTATTATGAAAGGAATTTCACAATTATGAGGGTTTATGGTTGCCCCTACCCTCCCCATATTTTTCCATATCATGTACCACCTAGGATAGCTTCCATGGAGTTCATTAGGTAGCTCATTTTAATAGACAAGGAGCACATTGCTTCACATAGAAAGAGTACTTTCACCCCTATGCAGTTTAGAGTTTACAATTTTCTGGTTGGAAAAGGAGCCCTAGACCAAGTGAATACCTGGTTGAATCACTACATAATGAATGTATCCCTACATAGACATATTGACATAGAGGGGTTCATTCTGAGTGCAAATAAGTTTCTTACACCCACCATCCCTTACACAAAGGTACATGAGGAAGGTATGGAAGAAGACCTGATTAGAAACATCTTAGAGGATGAGGAGGTGAATAAAAGAGAAACTAAATTCAATGAGGTCATGGATTTGGAGAGATAGTTGAGGAGAAAGGGAATAAGTTTTGGAGGTTTTTACCCTAACATGCCTTATCTCAAAAGGCTAGATACAATGATTGACAACCACACACTTTTGTGTAACCAGTTAGAAGATGCACTAGTGGTGCCAGAGAAAGGTCACAAAGATCACTCAGAATCTAAATATGATGATGATAGTGACCAGGGTTACCCTTCACCTACTTCCCATCTAGAATATTAGGCAATTGCATATGATCAGCCAAATGAGGATGAAAATATTATTGACCTAACAGAGGTCCTAGAAAAATAAGTAACAAATGAGCCCCCACTTAAAAAATAGAAGATAGAAGTAGGGGAGCCTTCTAAGAAAAAGAGAACTGATAAGATTGGAGCATAATAATTGGGAATAGGCCTATGATCATCAACTAAGAAAGAAGATCAGGGGAGGGAAGAAATTGTAGAAAGATGTTGAGGAAGAGGGGGAATTACCCCTTAGGTCTTGTACTAATGAGATATTATTACATCAAGAGGAGTTCCTCAAAGGTGACAATTTCATAAAGACCAGGGAATTCAAAGATTTCCTTATTTGGAATAAGCAGCAGCAAGTTGGGAAGTAGTTGCAACTGGCAGGAGGTGATCCAGTAACTGAAGAAGCCTTACAAACATTACA
>MU225367.1:27746-47596 GCA_018584345.1 Thuja plicata
TTCTCAAAAGTGACTTTATTTATTGGAAAAGTGATTATGTTCTAGTTAGAAGTGATATTATACATATTTATCATAGCCTATAAGCACAAATGTACAAAAAGAAGATCCAAGAACTAATTAGAATCAATGAGGGATGGGCCCCATAGTTTGCACCATTTGTGTGTGTAATTTGAATCAAAAACATATATATAATATTAACTTATAAGATTTCAAATCAACTTGATAAAATAGCTAAAATAATGAAATGAAAGATCATGGGAATTCTATGGCTCACTAGTTCTAGGGATTTGAATTATGCTCTTAAATCCAAATTTGATCATCAAGTGGCAACCTAGAAAATGAGATTATGAGATGAATTGATGAATCTATGATGAAATGAATAAAAAAACCACTCTAAATTATCAAAATCACTATGATGCAAAGCCATTTCTCCATTATAGTTCTCTAAATGATGAATCTAACTACAATTTCCTATAAAAACGATTCTTAGATGATGAATGCAAACTAGAATTATGATGACACTAAATGAAAAGTGGAGAGATATCTCAACTGGTCTAATTATTCATCATATTTATAGGATTTATAACGATGTAGGGTGTGATTTTGATTAACCATAGTCAAGGTATAGTTGAGGTTGGGGGTTGATGATGTGTTCCATTTGGATGTTCAATATTCTCTTTCAATATTGAATGGTCATAATAGAAAATCCTTGGAGTGACCCATGTTCACGTGATTCTTGTCTCCCATTGGTTCATTTGATATCATCTTGTAGTTGTAGGTGAGACATTTTAGGAGGAATAAATTCAATGAATTAATTAAATTAACCATGTTTGATATTTGAATAGGTTAGAATTAATTAATTAATGAACTATATAATCAAATGGTTAGTTAGACATAATTAACCAAAATTGATTTAATTAATCGTAATGGATTGGATTTAATTATATTTTCTCTTTGACAATTTTTAGGTATATACACCAACTCTTCATGTTTTACTATGGGAGGGTAGAGAGAGGATAAAAGGAAATGGTTGCTTGAAGTTGATTCACTAGAAATTCCATGAATTCCTTGAGTCTTTCAAAGAGGTAATAGAAAAATTAGGAACCCTTGACTTTTGGGCACAAAAACTATGGAATTATCATATCGGGGTAGGGACAAGATGCAAAAGATAGAAGGACATAGTACACAATAAAAAAGTTAGAACGACATAGTGTCGGATGAAAAAGTTAGATATACATAGTGAAATTCATCTAAGCCCTCCTATTAGAATGCAAAATATAGGGCCCACAAGATTTGTTCCTAACTCCTCTGAAATAACTACTTAAGATAATGTTTCTCGCTAAGATACCACAATATAACTCAAACTACAATGGTTGAAATAGTACCAGACATGGTTCAACCAATTTCTACCTATGATGAAATAATAAAAGACAAAATAATAATAGGTGATAGATTTTTCCCTCAAAATGATGTTTGCAGATAGAAATATTGACATAATTAGAGAAATAAAAAGAAAGAGAAAGCAAGGCATAGTCCAATATATCTTCTCCTTTAATTATCTGAATGCCATCTAGGGTCAATAAATGATACACTAGTTATTTTTTAGTCTTCCTTAGGATTAGAAAAGAACATACTCTTACAATAAATCCTCCCTAAGGAGACTCTAGTATAAATCTTAATCCAAAATCTATTTTTTACAATGTGCCCTCAAGATTTATATAGGAAAACCCTCGAGCTAGTCCTCATAAATATGACTTAAAATTTTTTTTGTTAATGTGGCATGTACAGAGGAGGTAATCTTAAAAATACATCTGTAATGGTAGTGAAATACTCAAAGGGTGGTACATATTTTAAGATTTCAAAAGTGCCTCAAAGAGCACTGGATCAAGTGGAAGAGCATTGTCATCCTCTGATTGGAAGTAGGATATGTGTTGAATAGGTGAGATTTATTGAAGAAATGGTTGCCAAAGTTGATTGTGGGGTTCATGGTGTTGACATGTGGAAATTTGATGTATTAACCTATCAGGGAGAAAAGTTATCACAAATTGAGAGAGGAGAGTGTGATGCACCTGATGCCAGACAACCTCTATCAATAGGTGGTTTTCGTAAAAATTATCTACAGAGACCTAGTTGGGGGTTTTTGTCAATATTTATTTATTTGAACATATTATGTGATCTCAATACCTATTAAACCTATATCCCTAGGAATACCCTCCTGGGTTTGATTTGAGCTCAAAATGAAGGATATAAATGCTCCTCTCATAGATTTTTGTTTCATTCTTCCAAAGTTTATTGGTGATTTGATTTCACCTACAAAACCACAACCCTAGCCTTCAAGGTGATATTTTTATCTAGGAGGTGGAACAACAATTTTGAGACCAATATGTTCATGCAATGAATTAAACTACACTACTATCAAAATGAAGGAGATAAATCCTCCTCTCATATATTTTTGTTTCATTCCCCCAACTTTTATTGATGATTTGATATCACCTACAAGACCACAACCCTAGCCTTCAAAGTGATATTTTTATCTATGAGGTGGAACAATACCACACTACTTTTGATATATTTCTCATTCTTTAGTTTCAATTTTGACATTATTTGATCAAAGAATAAAGTTGAATGAGATCATAAGTCATCCAACTCATAAAAATTAGTTTGATTCCTCAAAAAACTTCCTACAAAATTTAAAACTAGGGACATTTAAAGGAAAAAAATATGACCAAGTCTTCCAAAAGTTTATTGTGTATTTAAAATTTATGATTTTTTTCATGAATGGAAAGCATGCCAAAAACCTCTCATGAGATGTTTAAATATTAATAATTTGAATTTCAATATCATAAAAATATGCACGGCATAAGTGAATGATTATGCATGAATGTAAATTTTATCTTACTATTTTTCATATTATTTAAAGTACTTATGGCTATTCCTACCATCCATATGATCTATTTTGTAACACTAAAATTATGATTTATAAATGTAACAAGGTGATCCTAGATTTTGTTACTAGCATAAGAACCTTTAGGAGTTGCTGGATGGTCAATAAGAATATATCAATAATCATGTTGACAAAGTGGGTAAGTGCACTAAGATTGTGGAGAAAAAATATGCCAATATTTTTTGGCCCATATCAAGGCAGTTGGTGCTTTCCAAATATGGTGTACACAATTTTTGGCACTATTAAAATAGGATCAGCATGCCAAGCTTGCAATTTGGACATGAAAAATCTATTTGGTACACACCAAAAATGACATGCACCAAATATGGCATGCGCCAAATGTTTAGCATTGGAAAATTGTCTTTCCCTTTACCTCTCTTTCTCCCACTTGGATAAAATTCTTCAAACTCAAGTAAAATCAAATCTCTGAGAAAAATATATACGTTAAATTCATTTCAATTTTTTTTTTTTTGGTATTAAGGAACATTGAGAGGGGAGGTGAATCAGTGTTCTATATTTTTTAACTTTGGTGACCAGATTCCTCAAGTATAAACCAAATACAATTAAGAACAGTAAAATTAAATATAAACAATACATCGAAAACAACATAACACCGTGATTTTTACATGGAAATCTTGTTAGGGTAAAAACCACAATGGGGATGGAACCCACATGATTTACTCTACAAAATAAATAATCCTATCAAAGGTTTAAGTACAAAAGGGGAATGAACATGCAATCAAGCTTACATGCTAGATCTCACTGCTCAATTACAATAAGGGATACTACCATGGGAAGGCTTACTTCCTTTAAAAAAAAGACAATAATCCATGGTAGCTGATTATGATCATTGCATCTGCAAATGCAAAATCAATTCCATGAAAGTATAGTACAATATCTTTTATCAACTATGATTTGAATGTCTGATTATATCATCTTCACACATACAATAATAATATCTCCCATATCTCTCAAAATATCTAATCAACTCAAGCTTATATACCAATTCTCAAAAATAGGGTCACCATTGGGCCCACCTCAAGAACATATAAATAAAATATGATACATATAGAATAGTAGATCAAATCCATATGATAATTTCAATAATAACCTTGAACAACCATATAAAATACTTCTTCCAAGTTGGCTCTATGTCCTCAAACTCATAAAATGATCAAACAAACTGTTAGGATTGATTAATCATCTACTAAACCATATCTCTGTTCTTTGCTAATAACTAGAAAAATGCCAAACAAATCTGCATATCTTCATCATATAATAACATCAAGTGTTTCACAGGTATATTAAGATATAATATACCTCAGAAATATCCTCCTAGGATCACATATCAAAACTTTCAACTAGATGTCCATACCGATCCATTTATTGAACTTTGTACATTTTCTCTTCTCTACCATACTTAAGCAAGTGTATCTCCTAACCTTCAGAATGGAAAAAACATGATGAATGAACATGTGTAGCACATATATTTTCCATCAATGAAAACATATCAATCCTAAAGATTAGTTTCTATTTCTAACAATCACCCCCGATGGCATTTATGGCAACACTTAGTGAAAAAAGACTAAGTGTCAAAAATCAAAATGCCAAATATGTTGTTAGAGTGTTTGGTCTCCAAAAAATAAAAATATTATACTTTCATTAGCTCCCCCTGACATGAATACACATTTTTTAGTCTAATCTCTCCCCCTGACATAATCTCTAGCTTCTTCCTATAAGTCTCTCCTTCACTATAATTAAGGTTCTGATCAAATCTATGAGAGAAATGATTTTCCTTTCATGATCTGATATTGAAGTTCTAAAAAGATCGAAAGATATTGACAATCCATTCAATTTGTTCTCACTCTCCCTTACAAACTTTTACAAATTTTCAACACATCTAGAATATAAAATGCATGCTCTATAATTTTTTCCTCCTTTGGTTAGATCATCTTTTAATCTTTGTATGCCAACACACGGAGATTTTCTATCTTGTGTGTTTGAAGCCCATAATGAATTGAATCTTTTCTCATCAAATTAACTCTTCACCTTAACCATAGCAGAATTTCCTATAGAGTTAAAGTAAGTACTTACTACATTAATCAAGGCCTCAAGTTGGATATATGGTGTATCAGTTGGACCATTAACATAGTATAGAATAATATTTCTCAATAAATTAGATGCGAGAACTGATGCAGCATTAGTCTTTCTTATCCCTACTTTCCTCTAGGGGCTCCTAGGTCACTCCACTGACCCAATAGGGTTCTTTAACTAACCATATTCTCCTTAAGACTCTTTTCACAAGATCCTACTTCTTCAACTAGTGAAACACCAACAATGTAAAACACAAACTCACCATAGCTTTGTAAAAGACACTTTCTAGCCTTTCTTGCTCCATCTTCCCAAGATGCTCCAACTGATCCAAATTGATCATTTCTCAATTCATAGAGAGGGATAGGGCCTTGAATTTTTTTTTAGGATCCTTTCCACCACCTGCAACCATATTTTTCTTTGAAACCCTAATCGAATCCCAAGAATCACATCATTTGCTTCCTAAATAGGGCTACAAGTAATTAGGCCTAATTAGGCATCTTTTCTACATTAACTCACAAAAAGTTTTAACAACTGGACAAACAATTTTAGGATCTAGATACCCTTTATCAAGACACTAGATATTTTGTAGGTCTAGGGTCCCCAAGCTGTCCGTACAGCTCTGCCTATAACCAAGGCTAAAATTCAAGGTTTTGAAGCTTTTAAAACCAGTCTGATAGAAACTTCATTCTAGACCCCAATGTACATACACCAAACCTTTCCATGTAAGTTGGAACTTCACAACACATTACCCTACTCCCTTCAAAGATTTTATTGAAGCAATGATTGCTTTCAATCCACCAAATAAGCTCTGTAACTACTGATGACCCCTAGCCATGCATCACTAGCTTGCCTAGGGCATCATCCCAAAAATGGCTTCCATGATTTTCTGGGGCCCTCCTTCACTATAAATATAGTACATGGATTCACCTTCCATAATCCAATAGCCCATGAAAATTCCATAGTGGAAGATAGAGTTATGACTCCATTTGCAGACAGTGCCCAATTCGAACAAGCGACTGGTTAAAAACTAAAAGATTTTGCAGAAGTAATCAAAACTATTCAATCTAACAAACTACAACCACACAAATTCTTGAAAAAACCTACATTAACAATATCAATTCTTACAGAAGTAGACTCAATCTATTAAACTATCTAATGCTCACAAAACACTAAAACTATAACTAATATTGAATTTTCTAGTCTATACACAATCTGACATCAACTTGCCAACCCTACAAAATTCTTGAGTATGGTATTATATAATTGACCAAGGCACTCAAAAACTAATTTCAGATAGTTAAGGAACTAATTCCTTCAAAGGTGCATTCTTCTCATAAATTTTTTCAATGTTGTCAATGACAACATTGACAACTTTTGCAACTTTTTGGATATGCTATCCAAACTTGGTCTAACCTTGTCCAAACTTGTCCAAACCAATAATTAGGATTAAATAAAATCAAATAGGAACTCTAGCCCCTTGTTTGAATAATTTGGAAATGAAATACCAAAAACACCCTATTGGATCTAGATGGACACAAAAGTCTCTTAGGACCTAACAAGACATCCTCCTACTTAGCACTCTACACATTAGGACTCTTAGTCCCTTTATTCACCTAGTGGTCTAGCTAGAACCACTACAAGCCAAAAATATAGAAGAAACCCTAGGTTAGATTTTATCATTTAGCCTTCCTAGGTGCTCCTACACCATACTCCCCCAAAAAGGAAAATCTAAGTCACTCCTATGGATAAGAGATCCACTGAAATGCCCACCTTCTTGAAGTCTTCCTCTGCAATCCATGAGGCCTCTAACTCTGGTTTATCCTTCCACTGAATCAAATGTTCCATGTAGACTTTATGTCTTGTAGTCTTCTTAACCTAGGAGTCTATAACTTTATCAACTACCATCTAAAACTTTGGAGGTAATATAGTAGCCTCCACATCATCACTAACCCCTTGACTGTTTAGATTGATCTCATCTATCTGCCCTCTGAACTCGATTAAGTATTGAACATTAAACACTAGAGATATACTCAAGTCTGATGATAAATAAATCTTATAGGAATTAGCCCCATATTTGGCCAAGATTTGGAAAGTTCCCACCCTTTTCATTTAAATATTGGTAGGGACACCCTTCTGTACCATTGATTTGTTCGAGTGAACCATTACATAGTCACCCACTTCAAACTGAACACCCTTCCTCTTCTCGTCAACTTTGGCTTTCAAATTTTGTCGACTATCTTGGATCTTCTTCTTGACTTGGTCTTGGATCTCTTTCATGGTATGGTGAAGTCCTCTGCATTCCCACTTCTATACTCCATATTTCCAAGATCTCTAAGTTCAAAAATACCCCTTGGGTGCATCACATAAACCACTTTAAATGGGCTCTTTCCTGTCATCCTATTATTACTATCATTGTAAGCATATTATTCTTGGGGAATGACCACATCCCAAGTCTTCCCATAATCCTTAGTTAGGCACATTAAAAGGTTACCAAACACCCTATTTACCACCTTAGTTTCCCCATCAGTCTGAGGGTGGTAAGCTGAGCCAAATGATAGATTAGTGCCCAATCTAGTCCATAATGTCCTCCAAAAATGGCTCATAAATTTTATATCCCTATCTGATACTATACTCAAAGAAAGACCATGAATAATCATAATTTACTTGAAAAATTAATAGGCTATGTGGCTAGCATCATTAGTAGTCTTACATGGAATGAAATCTCCCATTTTACTAAATCTATCAACTACTACATAGATGTTGTCACACCCTTTCTTAGTTTTGGGCAGACCTACAATAAAATACATACTCACACACTCCCATGGCCTATTAGGGATTGGTAGAGGCTTATACAACCCTATATTAATCATTCCTCATTTTTCCTTCATGCAAACAATACACTGCTCTACATACTTGGTGACATCTTTCACCAACTTTGGCCAATGGTAGAACCTTTAGACAAGTTACAAGATTTTGTCCTTCCCAA
Source organism: Thuja plicata (assembly GCA_018584345.1). NCBI lineage: Eukaryota > Viridiplantae > Streptophyta > Pinopsida > Cupressales > Cupressaceae > Thuja > Thuja plicata. The sequence goes on from MU225367.1 coordinate 35,771, forward strand.
AATGACCACTTAGAGATCCACTATGTTTCTCTTTTATGAGATTCATCCTCATTGACCCTTTAGGTGCACATAATTGATTTCCCTTCAACAAAAATCCATTTTGTAAAGTAAAATTAGAGAAATTTCTATGAAAGTGATTTTCAAAATCAACACATACCTTATAGGCTTCACCAAAATCCTCATCTACTTTGTAGAGGTCTCTAAAACTATCAATGCCAATGTTATTTTTTTGGAATTCTTGGACTCTAAGTAACCTCCTACTTAAGGCATCTACCACCTTATTGAGTTGACCTTTCTTGTGTTTAATAGTAAAAGTGAATGCCTGCAAGTACTCCATCCATTTCAAATGCCTATTGCTTAGCTTCTCTTGTGTGTTAATGTAACTAAGAGCTTGATTGTCTCTAAATACCACAAACTCCTTAGGAAATAGATAATGCCTCCATTTTATTAAAGATTGAACTAAAGCATATAGTTCTAAATCATAAGAAGAGTATCTCTTCTTAGCCTCATTCAATTTCTCACTAAAGAAGGCAATAGGCCTACCTTCCTAACTCAATACCCCTCCTACTGCCATTCCACTAGCATCACATTCAATGGTAAACAAATTCTCAAAGCTTGGAAACTATAGGATACATTGAGTAGCCACTTATTTCTTCAATAACTCAAAGGCTTTCACTAATATTGTCCATCTAAACTTAGTTTTGACCCCACCCTTTATAATATCCATCAATGGTGCACATATCCCACTAAAATTCCTAATAAACTAGATAAAGAATTGTGCAAGGCCATGAAAAATCCTTACCTCAGTGGCTGTAGTGGGTGGAGGCAAGTTTAGGATAGTAAAAACCTTGTCTTTGTCCATCTTCAAAGACCCTTTGGACACCACAAAGCCCAAATAGACTAGTTCTTGTTTGAAGAAATCACACTTCTCAAGGTTAATATCCAATTTATCCTCATGTAATCTCTGCAACACTGCCTCTACATGCTTGACATGGTCCTCCCTTATCTTACTAAATATCAGTATATCATCAAGATATACCACCACAAACTTCCCTGTGAAGTCCTTGAGCACTTCAATCATGAGTCTCATGAATGTGCATGGAGCATTTGAGAGACCAAATGGCATAACAAGCCATTCATATAACCCATCTATGGTCTTGAATGTCATTTTCCAATCATCACCTTCCTTCAACCTGATTTGGTGATAACCACTTTTAAAATCCAGCTTGGTAAAGTACATTTCCCCTCCAAGGCAATCCATAAGGTCCTCTATTGTAGGTATAGGGAACCTATACCTTATTATGATCCTATTTATAGCCCTTGAGTCTATGCATAGTCTCCATTTTCATCCCTTCTTGGATGCCAAGAGAACTGAGACTACACAAGGGCTAATACTCTTCTTGATCAAGCCTTGATCCAAGAGTTCATGTACTTGTCTAGCTACCTCCAAGTTCTGCTCCGGAGTAAGCTTGTATGCTTCTTTATTGGGAAAATATGCCTCTGACACAAATTCTATTTGATGACTTATTTCCCTCTTAGGTGGTAGGGTTGCAGGAGTTCCATCACTCACTATGTCCTTGTACTTCTCAAGTAGTTATTGTACTTCTGATGGTCATATATCCTTCACTATTTCTTCTTCCTCCTTAGGTCTTAGCACAATGGCATACCCTTCACTCTCATCATCCTTGATGTCTTTCATAAACTCCTTTCCATTGCATAACATAACACTAGGAGTTTTGGCTTGTGGTTCTTCATCCTCTAGTAATGACTGAATTTTGAAAGTCTTCCCTCCTTTCTTGAAAGTGATGGGGTTATCCTTCCCATCATATACTACCCCATTATCAAATTTCCAAGGCCTTCCTTGTAGAAAATGGAAAGCATCCATTGGTAGGATGTCACAAAGTAATCTATCCTTATACCCTACAAATGAAAAGTCAACACATGTATGCTCATTGACCAATACACTGTGGCCTTTGTTGAGTCATGTCACCTTATAAGGGTTCACATGGGGTATTTTGGCTAACTTAAGTTTCACTACTTTCTCCTCTGAGATGATATTATCTATGGATCCAGAGTCGACAATCAGCTTACATACCTTGCCAAGGATCTTGCATCTAATTCTAAACAATTCCCTCTTGTGTTTGGGATCACCCTTGATTAGCTTCCTTACTAGTACCCTTATGAACATTATATTCCCACCCATATTTAAATCTATAGGGTCTATCTCAGGGGTTTTTATACTTGAAGTGTCCTCATGTGCATATGCTACCCTTTTGTCACTGTTTGCTGCAAAAGGTTTGTCATGACATCTATAGGCTAGATGGCCTAGTTTCACACAATAATAACACTTCATGGTTGCAAATTAAGAACTAATCCTATCCCCTCTTCCTCTATTAGGACCACCATGGTTACCCCTGCCTCTATTATAGCCTCCTCTTGAACTGCTTTCTGTCTGTTTCTCTATCAACTTCTTCTCTCCTTGTGACCCTTGTTCATTGCCCCTGCCTTGGTAACCTTGACCCCTCTTTGACCCCTTTGGTCTCTTCATTCGCGTATATTTTTATTGTTGTTCTTGAAGCTAGATCCCCTTTCTTCTTATTCTTATCTTCCACCCTTATAGCTAATTGATGACACTTTTGAATTGTATTTGTTGTCCATAGGATAATCTCTTCTTGGATCTTCCACTTCAATCCACCAAAGTATCTAGCCACTTTGGTTGACTCTTCTTCCTGCAATTTAGACCTTAGACACAATATTTGGAATTCCTCAGTATATGAGGCCACATCTAGGTCTTTTGGTTTCAATTTTTGTCTCTTCCTATGGATTTGGATTTCATAATCCTCTAGGAGATAATTCTCCTTCAACTTGGTCACCATGGAATTCCAATTTTATAATCGTTGCTTTCCCATTCTTACCCTCTCATCCTGAAGGTATTTCCACCAAGTCAAAGCTGACCCTCTGAGTCTTGACTTGGCCACTTTGATCTTTTGGGCTTCAATTATTCCCTCACACTCAAAATGATTCTCCATTGCCTCAATCCAGTCCATGACTGTCTCAATATCCATATTTCCTCCAAACAAAGGTATTCCTTCCAAAGCCTTGCAACTTAATGCCTATATGGTCTTCAAGAAAGGTTCCTCATTCAACACTGGGTCGGATTCAGGGATGAAGTATTCCTCTTCAGCTTTTTTCTTCCCCCTATTACTGGTTTCAGCTTCAAAGTCTTTCTTCCTAGCAGCATCTACTAATTCTTCCATTCTCAACCTCATTGCTTCCAAGGTACCCTCAAGGAGTCTATTTTTCTCCTTTTTCTCTTCCATTTCCTTGGCTAATTCTACATTTGTCACCATCTTTGTAGAACCAGTAGATTCCACTTCTGACATACACAATCCCAAGCCTTAGCTTGCTTTGATACCACTCTAATGTAACACTATTCTTGCTTATTCCTAGTTTCTTCTAGGGGCTCCTAGGTTACTCCATTGACCCAATAGGGTTCTTGTTGAAATAGTCCCAAGGGATAACTGGGAGGGGGGTGAATCGGTTATTAGCTGGTTTAATTCTTCTCTCTAATTAATTATAGAATAACACTAAGCATATACACATTAAGATAACACAAAATAGAACACCACAATTTTGGTTACAGGGAAACCAAAATAGGTAAAATCCCTGGAGGGAATTAGCACCAAAAAAGAACTGTACTTGAATATAATAATCCCTATTAGAAGATATTACAACCCTGTTAGGAGTTGATCTTTGCAATTCAATAAGTACAATGACCTGGTTAAGGGTCGAACCCTATTAGGAGTCTTTTACAAGTAACCCTATTAGGGGTGAGGACTCATTGTCCAAAAGCTCACTGCTAAAATGATGAAGGCTATAACCTTCAGTAAAATAGATATACACTATATCTGATAATGAACTGTTTGAGTAGACCTATTGTCTTGATAAGTTCCAATGTATTGTATGCTTTCACTGCTTCTTCACATAGATCTTTGATTGATTAATGAAATGGATTTACTATCCCAAAACCACTAGCATTCGACTCTGTTCCTTTTCTATCTCTTTTCTTATCATTCACACTTTGCATTTACAAAATGAACTGCTATATGTATCTTCTCTAAAAGGTATGTTCATGTCGGCTATAGGAATCCCTTTAATGCTTCTCTTGTCGGCCAAACTAAGCAAGAAACATAATTAGAACCGTGCAACTCAAAATGAATAGATGCATTGCTTCACATAGTCGACTCCAGCAAAATTACCCAAACGTCATGCTTTGGATGAAAGATGATTAGTGCCTTTGGTTAATTGTCTTTTAATCATAACTAAAAATGAATATGAACACGCATATCCCATAGATAGGTGCAACTAAATAGTTAATAAAATTATTGTCGGCTTTCTGAAAACAATCCTCTAAAACTATAGCTGGTGAACAGAGTAACATAACTCAACTATTACTGAACTTCTAAGTCTGCGTGAATGCACATGGTATAGTGACTGTGTCTAAAACATAAAAACAACCGCGGAAGGCTTCTCCATATTCATACCAAAAATTGAATATAGTTCACTTATGTATACTATATGTTGTCATCAATGAAAAACATATAGTCAACTATTTTCACAAAGGGAAATCTCCAATAATCTCCCCCTTTGACATTGATGGAAACATATGATTAAAAACACCATCAACCAAAAAGTGTCTTCTTTATTTTTACAATCTTCTTAATATCGTCAACAAAGGTTCCTCTTCACTGTTGAAACTCCTATGGATTTGTTTTTATTTTCATTACTATATACTCCCCCATAGTATATGACCCCCTTACTATATACCCCCTCTTTGACATCAATGGAAAGGGATGCCAAATACAATTAAGCATAGGTACTACTCCAGAAGTAGAGTAGTCAACCACTCATTAGTCACAAAGGACTGATATATTTTTTGTGAGCTCTAATCAGACTCAGGAAAGGGAATTACTCCCAGCTTCTTCCTGAGATACTCAAAAGTATCTTTTGATAGAGGTTTTGTGAATATGTCTAACAAGTGATGTTTGGTGCTCACATAATCCAACTTCATTTCCCCTTCTACAAATTTTTCTCTTAGAAAGTGATATTTATTTCTATGTGTTTTGTCTTTGCATGCATCATAGGGTTCTTCGACATATTAATAGTGCTAGTGTTGTCACAATGAATGATAATAGGATAATTAATTTGGATTCCAAAGTCTTTAATCATCTTTTGGATCCAAACCATGGTTGAAAAATTCAATGCAGCTGCTACATACTCAGCTTCTGCTGTTGACTTAGAAATATAGTTTTGATTCTTACTTGTCCAAGTAACCAACCTTTCTTTAAGAAATAGTGCTCCTCCTGAGGTACTCTTTCTGTCATCAACACAACTTGCCCAATCTGCATCTATGTATACATGAAGTTCTACATTTTTTGAGTTAGTATAATATAAACCATAGCCTATAGTTCCCTTTAAATATCTGAATATTCTTTTTATTTCCATTAAGTGATTTTTTTTATGTTTAGCTGCAAATCTCCCAACAATGCCAACTGTATTAGATATATTTGGTCTTGATTCAGTGAGATATATGAGTTTTTGAATCATGGATTTTTAAAGTGTTTTGTCATCATTTTTAGAAAGCTTGCTTCCTATTATCATAGGAGTGCTTACTGGCTTGAAATATTCCATCTTGAATGTCTTCAATATCTCCTTTGCATAATTAGACCGCTTTATGAATATACCTCTATCTGTCTACTTTACATTTAATCCCAAAAAGTATTTTATAGGTCCAATCACGCTCATTTTGAATTCACTCTCCATCTCTTTTGCAAATTCTACACTAATCTTGTCATTACCTCCAAAAATAATGTCATCAACAGAGATATCAACAAGTAATAATCCTTTAGGTGTCTCTCTAATGAATAAGTTGCAATCTGTTGCTCCCTTTTTGAATCCAATCTTTGTTAAGCAGCCATTAAGTCTCCCATTCCATATGCTCTTGGGGCCTGTTTGAGTCCATAGAGGGAATTCTTTAGTCTGCATACCATGTCTGGTTTGTCTTAAATTTTGAATCCTTTAGGCTGCTCTATGTAAACTTCTTTCTTCAAGTCACTGTTCAAAAATGCTGACTTGAGATCCATTTGATATAATTTGAAGTTTTTGAATGTTGCATAAGCTAAAAACAACTTTATAGATTCCAGTCTTCTCACAAGGGAAAATGTATCAGTATAGTCAATTCCTTCTCTCTACGCATATCCCTTACATACCAATCTTGCTTTGTTTCTTATCATTGTCCCATCTTCATTCATTTTGTTTCATAATATCCACTTAGTTCTAATCACATTCTTGTTACAAGGACTAGGGACCAATTCCCATGTGTCATTCTTAATTATTTGATCTAATTATTCTTGCATTGCAATTTTCCAATATGAATCATTACACACATTTTCAACACTTAAGGGTTCAATCTGTGAAAGTAAGCATACCTCTTCATCAATGGTTGAACCTTTTTCTCTGGATCTTGTCAAAACATTACTACTCTAATCTCCAATGATATATTCTTTAGAGTGGTATTTAGATGTGTATTTTGAGATTTTAGGTGTGACACTTTCATCTATAATCTATGATTCTTCTTCACTTGGTTCAGGGTTGTTGCATGATACATCAATACAGTCAAACATTTCTTCAATAACTGTATCTTTATTGATAGGTCTAGGTTCATCTTCAATCATAGGTGCATATTCATAATATCTCTCTTAAAGCATGAGCTTCTCATTAATCTTCACATGTGCACTCTCAATGATTTTCTTCAAACTTAAATTGAAACATTTCTAAGATTTTCTCTTAGTAGAGTAACCAAGAAAAATACCTTCATCGCTTCTAGCATCAAATTTTCGAACACCATTATCTCTCTTGATGTAACACTTGCTTCCAAAGATTTTGAAGTATTTTACTGTAGGTACATTACCAAACCAAAGTTCATAAGGTGTTTTTTCTGTACCTGGTCTTAGTTGAATTCTATTGATTGTATAGACTGTTGTATTGACTACATCTCTCTAATAGGTGTGCACAACTTTTCCTTCAATCATGATAGTGCACACTGTGTCAAGTATTATCTTGTTTCTCCTTTTTGCAATTCTATTTTGTTGAGGGGTTCTAGGTGCACTTAGTTTTCTTTTGATCCCATGTTCTTTACAGCACTCAAAAAACTTGTCAGAGATGAATTCTCCTCCTCTATCAGATCTCATACATTTTATCTTTAATCCTGACTCATTTTCAACTTTAGCTTTGAATATTTTGAAATTATCAAAAGCTTCATATTTTTCTTTAAAGAACACAACCCACATCATCCTGGAGAAATAATTAACAAACAAAATAAAATACCTTTCACCATACTATGATCTTGTTTGAGTAGGTCCACATAAGTCTGTATGTATTAGATCCAATTTGTTCTCTGTAGAGTTTTGTTTTCTTCTGAATAAGGTCCTCACATGCTTCCCCATCACACATTCCCTGTACATAGTATCAATTGGTATTGCAATACTAGGAAGGTCTCTTACTGCCTTCACATTACTTATCTTCACTATGTTGTCAAAATTGATGTGACAAAGTCTTTTGTGCCAAATCCAACTGTAATCCACTTTTGCAACAAAAAAACTTACTTCAAAGTTAAGCTGAAAAACATTACCTTTGGTCTTTGAGACTGATGCAATCATGTCTCCTTCTTTGTTGTTAATAATGCACCTATTGTTTTTGAATTCCAACTAATATCCTTTATCTATAAATTGTCCAACACTTAGTAAGTTATGATACAAACCATCAACATACATAACATCATTTGTCTTCTTCTTTCCATCTAAGGTGATAGATCCTTTGCCTATGATAGGTTTGGGAGTGTTATCTCCAAATCTAACCATGCCACCTTTGTACTTATCTAGATGTACAAATCTATCTTTGTCACTTGTCATGTGATGTTAACACCCGATGTCTATGATCTAGTCTATTTTGATGTCAGCTTGTGAAACTAAAGCCAATTCTTGTGCTTTATTTTCATCTTCAATTTATATTTGATCAATCATTTTTTCATTATAATTAATTGCAATGAATCCAATTTCATCTTCTCCTGAATCATCATCAATTACACCATCTTCGGCATGATAGAATTCCTTAGTGTATTTGGGTTTGTAATCTGATCTATACTTCTTGACTCTTATAGGACACTTAGATGCAAAGTTTTCAACTTTGTTGTATGAATAACAATTGAATGGTAGTTTTCCTTCATACTGTCCTTTACCTTTCCTTTCCTTCTTAGTAATCATAGCAATGATCTCTTCTAGTTCTGTATCAACTTCTTCTTTCTCATTATTACTAGAGATGCTCAAGGATTTATTACCATGGACTGAGGCTTTGAAATTTGTTTCCATTTAAGGTTTTGTCTTCAATCTTGATATCTCAAATGTGGATATTTTGCTAATCAAGGTTTCTCTTTTGAAGTCCTTTGAGAATTGCATGGTTTCATCCAAGATGTTTATCTTGCTTTCATAATCTATTGTCAATGTGGTCATTATTTTTTCCATTATATCATCCTCTAAAATTTCTCTACCATTGTTCTTGATTCCTGAGACTGCTTCATTAATCCTCTAATTGTAAGCTTTGATGTTTTCTTCAGGTAGCATCTCTAAATTGTTGTAAATTTTCTTCCATGTCTTTCTGCATGCATTCTTGTCTTGGATGTCTCCTTCAAACATGTCTTCTAGGTATTTCCAAATTGAATGTGATTTGTCTGCCTTCTTGATCTCAGAAAATTCACTGTCAGATAGGGCACTAATTAGGGATTCTTTGGCAATTGCATTTTGGGTGAATACTTCCTTTTTTTATTAGTAGAGTCTTCTTTTGCAAGGTCTTTCAAGGTGGGGACATCAATTGCATGATTAGAAATCTCATAGATCTCAAAACCAATGCACTGAAGACCTGTTATAATTTTGTTCTGCCAATCAAGATAATTATCTCCATCAAACTTAGGACTCTCTTTCCTGAAGTATGCCATTTGATCTACCTTAAGTTGCTAGAGTTTCTCTCCAAGACACTTGGCTATGATATCAATTGTTGAAATAGTCTCAAGTGATAACTAAGAGGAGGGAAGGTGAATCAGTTATTAGCTATTTTAATTATTTTCTCTAATTAATTAAATAATAACACTAAGCATATACACATTAAGATAACACAAAATAGAACACCTCAATTTTGGTTACGGGGAAACCAAAATAGGTAAAAATCTAAGTGGGAATTAGAACCCACAAAGAAGTGTACTTGAGTATAATCATCGCTATTAGAAGATATTACAACCCTATTAGGAGTTGATCTTTTCAATACAATAAGTACAGTAACCTGGTTAAGGGTCGGACCCTGTTAGGGGTGAGGACTCACTGTCCAAAATATCACTGATAAAATGATGAAGGCTACAACCTTCAATAAAATAGATATATAGTATATCTGATAATGAATTGTTTTAGTAGACCCATTGTCTTGATCAGTTCCAATGTATTGTATGCTTTCACTGCTTCTTCACATAGATCTTTGATTGATGAATGAAATGGATTTACTGTCCCAAAACAACTAGCATTCTCCTCTGTTCCTTTTCTATCTCTTTTCTTATCATTAAAACTTAGTGTTTAAAAAATGAACTACTATATGTATCTTCTCCAAAAGGTATGGTCATGTCGGCTATAGGAATCCCTTTAATGCTTCTCTTTCGGCCAAACTAAGCACGCAACATAATTAGAACCGCGGAACTCAAATTGAATAGATGCATCGCTTCACATAGTCGGCTCCACCAAAATTACCCAAACGTCATGCTTCAGATGAAATAGGATTAGCTCCTTTGGTTAATTGTCTTTTACTCATAACTAAACATGAATCTAAACACACATATCCCATAGATAGGTGCAATTGAATAATCAATAAAATTACTGTCAGCTTTCTAAAAACAATCCTCTGAAACTATGGCTGGTGAACAGAGTAACATAACTCAACTATTAATAAACTTTTGAGTCTATGTGAATGCACATGGTATAGAGACTGTTTCTAAAACATAAAAACAACCACGCAAGGCTTCTCCATATTCATAGCGAAAAGTGAAAACAATTCACTGTTGTATACTATATTTTGTCATCAATGAGAAACATATAGTCAACTATTTGCGCAAAGGAAAATCTCCAATATTTATTTCACTAACCCTATTATCCTTAGGACTCTTCTCACAATATCCTACTTCTTCAAGTAGTGAAACACCAACAATGTAAAACACAAACTCACCATAGCTCTTACAAAGACTCTTTCTAGCCTTTCTTTCTCCAACTGATCCAAATTGATCATTTCTCAATCTACAAGGAGGGATAGGGCCTTCAATTTTTTTTTAGGATCCTTTCCACCACCTACAACCACACTTTTCTTTGAAACCCTAATCGAGTTCCAAGAATCACATCAATTGCTTCCCAAATAGGGCTACAAGCAATTAGGCCTAACTAGGCATCTTTTATCCATTAACTCAAAAAAAGTCTTAACAAGTGGCCAAAAAATCTTAGGATATAGATACCCTTTATCAAGACACTAGATATTTTCTAGGTCTAGGGTCCACAAGCTGTCCGTACAGCTCTGCCTATAACCAAGGCTAAAATTTAGCATTTTGAGGCTTTCAAAACCAGTCTGATAGAAACTTCATTCTAGACCCCAATCTGCATACACAAAACCTTCCCATTTAAATTGGGACTTCACAACACATTTCCATACACTCTTACAAGCTTTTATTGAAGCAATGATTGCTTTTAGTTCACTAAATAATCTCTGCAACTACTGATGACCCCTAGGCATGCATCACTGGCTTGCCTAGGGCATCATCCTAAAAATGGATGCCATACTTTTCTGGGGCCCTCCTTTATTGTATAGATAGTATAAGGAGTCACCTTCCATAATCCAAGAGCCCATACAAATTCCATGGTGGAAGATGGAGTTTTGAGTCCATTTGAAGACAGTGCCCAATTCAAACCAGCGATTGGTTAAAAACTATAAGATTTTGCAAAAGTAATCAAAACTATTCAATCTATCAAAATACCACCACACAAAGTCTTGAAGAAACCTATATTAACAATATCAATTATTATAGAAGTAGATTCAATCCATTACACTATCAGATGCTCACAAAACACTCAAATTGTAATTAATATTGAATTCTACAGTCCATACACAATCTGACATCAACTTGCCAACCTTGAAAAAAGCTTGAGGATGGTCTTATATAGTTTACCAAGGCACTCAAAAACTACTTTTAGATAGTTAATGAACTAATTCCTTCGAATTTGCTTTCTTTTCATAAATGTTATCAATGTTGTCAATGACAATATTCACAACTTTTGCAACTTTTGGGATATGCTATCCAAACTTGGTCTAACCTTGTCCAAACTTGTCCAAACCACTAATTTAGATGAAATAGCATCAAATAGGACCTCTAACCTCTTGTTTGATTCATTTTGAAATCAAATACCAAAAACACCCTATTGGACCTGTATGCACCCTAAAATGGTCGCCTAGATTATGGGCCCCTATTCTTAAAAATTATCAAATGACACAATCAATTTATCAAATTCCTGAATCAATGCTTTGCAACATTTTAATTCAAATCAATTTCCTTGATCAAATCATAACTAATTCAATTATTTCAATATTTCCTAAGGTTTGATCATTTTTATTTAATTAAAAGATTTAATCTCCCTTTTAATTAAATAAAATTCATCTTATTTAATTAAATTAAATTCCTCCCATTTAATT
>MU225368.1:0-15080 GCA_018584345.1 Thuja plicata
TATATATATATTATATAGCTAAAAAAAACACTTCAATTATATCTATTAACTTAATATTTTTCATATAATTATAATTTATTTAAAAATATTGTATTGTAAAAGGAAAAGAGAAGACTAGTGTAATTTGACTAATGATATATTGTTTCCTTATGAAAATTTTAATTACGTTTAATATTTTTATTTATATTAAAATTATAAGTCTTATTTTATAAATTAATATAGAAATTCAACATACCCTTTCCTTTCAACATAGAAATTTGGATATGTATAAGTGGATGCATAATTGATTTGAAGCTATGAATTCTCCATTTATACCTTTCTTGCACAAAAAAAATTCATTTGATCCATGTCCTACCAATTTACCTCATATACTACACATATGTATGCCAAAAATACAAAAAAATAAATTATAAATATTTAAATTATATATTAAATTAGTAATTTTATTATTTATTATTAATTTTATTAATTACTATTTTTATTAATATTAAGATTGTGATATATTTGACTTTGCATGATGCATAATTGATTTCAAGCGATCACTTCTCCATTGACACCTTAGTTACCCAAACAACATCATTTTCTACATAGTCTACAAGTTGATCTCATGTACTTCACTGATGTATCCAAAACATATATAAAAAATTTCCCTAGTTTACCTTCCATGCCTCTTTGGTGTACTCATTGCACACCAAGGTGCAATTACTAGTTGTATAAATGTAAGTTTTTTTCTACTCCAAGATAATAACCTAAAAAGACATAGTTTAGCTCTATCTACTATGCCATATTGATATTACTACAATAAATCAAATACCTCTAATAAATGTCTCACATAAAAAATTATTCTTTATCAATACACCAAAACATATGTAAATTTTAACAATTATACAAAGTTAAAATGCATTTGAATTTTTAATATCCTATCGGCTATCCCTTGAACCTCCTATTAGGTGCAAGTGTTAGTTAAAAGAATTTCAAGCCTTAAAAGATTAAATAATCGACTGCACTCAAAAATTAATACGAAACTGAAACTAACTCACTATTACTACAAGAATATGTGAATCATTCAATTATGGTAAGATCACCGAATCATAATAGAAATGAAATCATGACATAGAAAGTTGCTAATGTCATGACAATAGAAGCCCGACTAGATGGCTTTTCAGCTCTACCTTGATTTTTTTCTAGTTGAGATAACTTCTATGTTTAGGAATTATTATCAGGTTTATTCACTACTAGATATTAATTTTCATAGACGTCATATTAAGGCCCATGAACTTTCTTCCCAAACCATATCCTCCCTTAAAACTCCTTTTAATGTCTTGATACCCTTCAACCAAAACATGACTACCCCAAGGGAGGAAGACAATCTAAAGAAATCAAATTGAATAAACATAATGATTTTTTTGTTTGAATGAAATATCATTATGATTAATTTAGATGAAAAATATACTCTTAATGATGATAATAATGTTTCTAATGCAAATAAAAATGTTGATGATAACAATTCTTATGATGTGTATGATGTTATTGAAATAAATCATAAGTTATCTACTAGAATTTCACAAATGTTATCCCTAGCTCCTTGTGACAAATAAAGTGACTCATTATTTGTAAGTTTCAAACAAGGACCATGCTCCAATAATGGATCACTTTGTTTTGTTAGGTCCTATTTTAGTGTCCTTGGGCTTCTGCATTTGTTATGTTTGATCCAACTCTCATTCTACTTCTCATTTTGGCATCCTCTCTCTAATTATGACCTCTAGTCCAAATTTTTAGGTCTTTTGGTGGATCATGTTAGTCCAAATGACTTGATCCCCAATGTTTTCCACAAACTTTGTATATAGGTTGGAATAGATTGTAATTCTTCCATATTGTATATTAAAAAAATTAGGCTTTTTATTCCACACTGTCTAGGTCACTTATTTCACTTTCACATGATTGTTGTATAAAATACTTTAATATAGTAAATTCAACATTCATTTTGTTATTTTCCTATAAATATAATATATGAGCCTATAATCTCAAAGCACAAATTCAAAGTTCTCCTCTATCCCATCAAAGTGGGAGAGTGAAAAAGGACATATTTGAGAGGTGGACAATAGCTAGACCAAGAGGATAATTTGAAACTTAAATCCAAGTGTAAAACACATTATAATACCAAAACAAAAGAGAAACCAGGCTAGATAATTTCAATAAAAAATTACCCATCCATGGAGGCTATGATGTCCATTCAACAAGAGACTCAGAACAAAAATTACACAAAGAATAATATAAAAAAATGAAATGAAGTTGAAGTTCCCAAAACAAATATTGAATCCAATCAACTAAATAGAATCAATGCTAATAATAATCCCTGTAATTCCTATTTTTCCAAAGAGTTAGCTTCATGTAAATGCAAAGCATTCAAATACATAAGACTAAATGCTTAAGAAAAAGAGTTGTGGGTAGAAAATTGCAATAGCACACTAAGAGAATCCTAATAGAATGTTTCAAAATCTAATACATCCATAATATATTTTGAATGTGTATGGTACTACTAGATTTTTCTTGTATGACTTATATTATGTCTATAGCATGCTCATTTTCTTAGATACATTTTGCATATTTTTAACCTTTCAAGATAAAATTATAATTTATAATTTAAAAGACACGAAAGTATTAGAGGAAAACAATAGAATTTTATAAAAGTTCTACAACATAGAGTTATAATTAGGAATACAACATCCAAAAAAGGATCAAGAATATGATCTACAACAAGATATAATCGAATGGTTCTTTAAAAAAGCTTCATACAAGTTAAATAACTTTATAGCAGGGTCTGAATCAATCATATTTATACATAACTATTTTATTAGAAAAATAACATCTTTATAATTACCAAGTTCATCATTTTAACAAAAATACACACTAGTTGTATATCCTACAATCATTCTTATGTAGAAATCCATTAAATTGTTTCATGTTCAACAAATCATTCTCACGGCCTTATGAGAGGATTACATTTATCAGCTAATTATATATAATTTCATTCCCAAGGCAGTTATGCCCATTTCCATGTATGAAAAGAAAAAAAATAAGTCTTAAATTCTTAATCCCATTATTCTTCAAACATCATTTCCTTCTACATAGAAAATTTTTACACAACATATAACCTTTTTGTAAACAAAGTATTATAATAAATAAAAAAATATCGACAACCAATTCCAAGCTAGCTTCTTTGAGAAAGATACAGATATGATAAAAATTTTAGACAAATGAATAAAGAATCACATCATAGAAATTCCATAATGGTCTAAATGATATAAACATGGATATACAACTTCCTTGAGAACCCACTATTGACCTAATCACTAACCTTAATCTTTACTATATACTCTTTGTATGTTTCAACCCACAATATTAATTTGTCTATATATTAAGAGGTGAAAATAATTCTACAAATGATACTTGAACTTAACAAGATTATTAACAAGTCAGAGTGGGTGTCATATAGAAGGTACATCTGGTGGGTTGGATCAAAATAAATGCCAATGAGGTAACTAAAGATAATCTTGGACTTGTTGGTTGTGAGGGAGTGGCTCATGCTTATAATTTCTAGTTTGTCACGACAATGGCCCTCTCTTCAGGTTCTCTAAAAAATATTTATGTCAAGGCTTATGCATCCTACATTGGTCTCAAAATGGTAATCTCAAAGGGGTTCACAAAGGCATGGTTGGATTGTGATATTATAAATACTATCAATTGCCTAAAACAAAAACAAACCCCTAGTTGGACCATCAATACTTTCCTTATTGATAGTATTAATGTGCTTAATTCATTTGAAGATTATAAGGTTAGCCATGTTTATCATGAGGGAAATGTGACTGTTGACCTCTTGGCTAACCTAGGGGTATCACAAAATCATATAGTCAAGTGGGGATTAATTATATATCCCGGATGATATTAAATTCCTTGTTTGAAGTAATTATAATGAATACTAAAATGATGACATTTTGGAAAATATAAACATGAATTCTATATTCATGCAAAATGGGTTAATCATTTATCCATATTTTATTATGGTACATCAAGTTATTACAATATTTATGAGCTTCATTTTTTGCATCTACTTTGGTATTTGTGCACAACTTTAGCTCTTTGTGATGCTCTCTACAATATTAGGGGTGACCAGAATAGGGTTGAATGAAATTTGTATCAAAAGTATCAAGAGGACCAGGTGATGTGGAGAGAGCTATCTCTAGGTGAACTTACCCCCTATATTGAGAAGCTTCATGGGTCCCACCTGCAAGTGGCCATGACATTTGTGAATGGTTGGATAGAGGATACACTCAAGGTATATGGGGTTGAGCTAGAAGTCTTAGAGGAATTAATTGAAAAGGTCTCTCACACCTTGGAGGAAGGTAGAAAATTATATAGGGACAAAAATAATATAGATGAATCAGTAGTATTTTTTTCAAAAGGAAAAAATGGATTAAGTTAAAAGAACCACTAATGGAGGGTATGCCAGAACCAGTATTGAGCTTCCATGGATAGATGTTGTAGAGGAGTTTATGCAACACGTAACTCACAATGGTAAATTATGTAGTATATTTAGTTGCCATTTTATTATAGTAAACTCATCTTAGACATAACAAATGCATTTCTCTGCCTTTCTATTTGCTATCATCCTTTTGTCATTGTCTGAAACTTTATGCCAAAAATCCCTCTTTTCTAGTTATACATGGGAGCTCAATTCTCTTCATCGTGGAGTATGTAAAGTACATTTCCACTCATAAGAGCCCTACTCCTAGGAGTGGCATTTAATTCAAAAAAAATGTGCATTTTCATTACAAAGATTTATCGATCAATCTTGAGGATGGTCTCTTTGAGGAGGAAGAAAATTTTCATTTGGGAAAGTGCAAACACCCTAAAAATGAGTCTCTAGCCTACAATATAATTTCTATATTGGATTAAGAGGATTTAGACTATGTCCATTCTAAAGGGTTTTCCCTTGACTCTTATGATAACAATGAGGGTAAAGGGAACTTGGGGGGTTCTTCTCATTTTTTCAGATAAAGGAAAGGGAAAAACCACTACTGGGTCCCATTTGGTAGGGGGGAGGAGGGATTAATCCTACTAGAATAAATACAAGAAGAATTATATCGATGACATGAATCTTATTTTTCAGTCCCTTTTCTTGAGCCCTCGCTTGTGGGTGATTCGGAAGTGGGTATCCAAATTGAAATGCCAGTGGATAATGGTAAGGATACCCATTTAGAAAAGGGATCTTCAATCCATGAGACTAGGAATATAGAAAAATATCAAGGTAGCTATGGATACTCACAATCCTTTGCAAACTTGGTTTGTGGCTAAGATTAATGATTTTAAAAAGAAATAATTTTTCATACTCCATCTGTGCATGGTGTGGATAAAATTATTTCTCTTAATTAGGGGTTGACTAAGGGTATGAAGGAGTTGACGGAAGGACATGAAATTCAAATAAAATTTTTGGATGATGCAATGGTTATGTTCTAGGATTTAAGTTAAGGGTTGTTGTGGCAGTAAGTCGCAAAGCCATGGAGAATAGTTTTGAAAGACTCAAGTTGTTTAATGCCAAAGTTGAAGTAATACAAGACATCTCCAAAGGTACATATGGTTCCCCTACTAGAAATGTGAAGTCAAATAGGAATTTTTCTATTAATGAGAAGGTTTTTGGTTCTTTCCTAGGTCTAGCTACGAGACTTTGAAGCAGAAAAAATAGTGTGACTCATATTTAAACCATTATTAATAAAGTTTGTATCATCAATGAAGACATTATCCAAAAGAATTAAAGTTAAATGAAAAATATTTAAAATATTTGGGACTCTATTTCACTATTTTTGGTGCTTTTTATTTTCTTTTTCCTAGTTGTTGGTTAGTCTATGCTTCTTTCTGACTGGATGTTCTTGTTGTAAAGGGTTCTACGTCCCTTCAATCCCTAAATTTCTTTAATTAAAAAGATTATTATTAGAGAAATGTTAAGAATATGACAGTTGAACAACTAAGTGGGGGTGAATTATTTGTTCCCAAATATTTTAATCTTTAACCCCTTAGTCCCTAAATCCCTTAAAACACAGATACTGTAAATTCTAAATTGATTACTTGAAAACAAAATATGCATACATACACAAATGAGAATCACAATCCACACACTTGACATAAGATGTTTATCATGGAAACCCTATTAGGGGAAAACCAATGGTGAGGCTGATTACCAACAATAAGAAAATACCTTGTTAGAAGTATAACCTTATTACAATATATGGGGAATGCATATGCATCTAGGCTCACTTCCTAGAGCTCAGTGCTCAAATGATAAGCCTTAGGCTACAAGCCTGAGGAAGGCTCACTGTCTTAAAATCTGATCATTGCAATGATCTATAAGTCATTTTTGAATTGTGTAAGTCACATCTACCTTTTGTTTGATATAGCTCCAATGTAGCACAATGTAGATCTATGTTCAACCCCTTGTTGAAACACTTTCGATTACCACTGAATCAGTCTCTCCCTTTGTTAGCTTCCTCTATTATTCATATCCATAATACATACCTTGAATTTTCCCTAATTCATAATTTTATACCAAGAACTAGGTCAACAAAACATAATTTACCATCTCTTTAATCAATGCACCAAATATCTTGATTCAAATCCATCTCTGGTCTCTAAATCATAGGCACGACCTATAACCATCACCTTGAGATCATAAATCTCCCAAATTCAATATTTTAGCACTTGTGTAACAAGATTTACCAGCTAATCGGCCAAGAACATGAAAAATGATAAAAATATTATTATTGAATGAAAAATCTACCAATCTGATCCTTCTGATCCATGTGTATCGCCAACTCATTAAGAACATACTTCAAGAATATCCTATAGCATCATTATAAAAACTTGAAAACATTAAAAACCATCATAGCCATTGGATTTTCCATCTCTTTTCCATTAAACTTGAAGAACACAGTCATCAAGCCTCTGAGACAATAATATTATGCCTTCTAGACCATTGAATTACAAACCCTCTGAGTTTAAGACACCTAAGTGTGTCTCCAACACACTCCTAGGTTCTCTCCATGAGATTCTAACTTTATTATGTACATGATGTAGCCCCAAAAAACCTTAAGAGTAATTACTCAGAAAATACGCAACAAAAGATTGCAGAATTCAAATTCTTCATTAAATTCTCCAACCAATTCTCTCTCTAGAATGAAATAAAACTCCTACTTATTACAATTCTAAAAATTACCATATTTGGAAGATTTTTGGGAAAAATAGATTTTTTCATTTTTGGTAATTCTCAAAACTCATCCTATGAATCCTACTTTTTCCCAAGAAAAGCTCCCAAATAAGGCAAGACAAATTGCCAACTAACCCACGAAATCAGAAAGATGATTTCAGATTTATTACAAAAAACAAAACTCAAAAAAGTGGAAAGAAATAGAAAAAGCCAATTTTGGAGGTCAAGATGAAATTTTAGGCTCCCAAAAAAAGGTCAAAACGGCCACCAATAGATTTGGATGAGTTGGAATTGCCATTAACTCTTCTTCACGCATCTTCTTGTAAAATTTCAGCCAAAACCCACATCCGAGTCAAAAGTTATGACCCTCTGAAGCTCCTGCATCATTCTCCCCTGCTTGAAAAGAACGCAGCTCCTGCAAGTTCCGGTTCTCAAACTTCTTCCATTTAGGCTCATCTAGCTTCTTCAAATCCCATTATGTAATCCAAGTGCTATCTACTGGTGTAAATCCTTCCCACTACACAAGATATTTGTGACCTAGTCACCTTGACGAGTTTGAATTGTGCTCTTGTCTAGAAGTTGTGTGACCTTTTCCATTTTCTTGATTGGGGCAGTGTGTCTCCAATCCACCTCATCCTCATTTTGAACAGAGGCATCATCACCATGGAAATTATATAAATTAGAGATGTTAAACACATGAGAAATATCAAAACCACTGGGAAGATCTACCTCATAAGCATTATCATTAATCTTCTTCAGAATCTTGCAGGGACCAATTTTCTTATATTTTAGTTTGTGATAAGTCCCGGTAGAAAACCTCTCCTTGCATAGATAAAACGTCACTAGATCACCTACACTAAAAACCTAACACCTTCTAGTAGCCTCTGTAGAAGCTTTATATTGCTCATTGTTGTCTTGTAACTTTTGTCTTACATCTGCCTGCAACTGGAAGAGTTGTTCAGAAAAGGCTTCTCCATCATCACTAACTCTGTCACCCAAGGGAAGTTGCACCAAATTGAGAACACCCTAAGGATTTTGACCATCAATAACTTGAAATGGTGACTTACCATTTCACTTGTTCACAGAGCTGTTATAAGCAAATTTTGCCTGGGGTAATGCCAAATCCCATTGTTTGGGATTCCCTCTAACAATACATCGCAACAAATTACCCAAACTTCAATTCACCACTTCTGTTTGCCCATCAATTTGTGGATGATAAGCACTACTAAATTGTAACTTTGTCCCCATCTTCTTCCATAAGGTTCTCCAGAAATGACTCAAGAACTTAGTGTCCTGATCAAAGGTAATTTTTTTTGGAACCCCATGCAATCTCACTATTTCAGAAAAGAATAACTCGACCACCCTAGTGGCATCACTAGTTTTCTTACAAGCAATGAAATAAGCCATTTTTTAGAATCTATCCACAACTACAAAGATAGAGTCATTACCTCGCTGTGTATGTGGCAGTCCCAATACAAAATCCATACTCAAGTTTGTCCATGGTCCTATTGGTAATAGCAATGGCATGTACAAACCAGTGTTCTGGGAGTTCCCTTTGGCTACTTGACAGATTTGACACCTTTCCACAAACCTGGTGATATCTCTCTTCATCTTTGGCCAGTAGTACTTATCTGCTACCAAGGCTATTATTTTATCCTTCCCAAAATGCCTAGCCATACCACTGCTATGAAATTATCTAATAATATTTTCTCTCATTGAGCCTACAGGAACACACAATTGTTTTCCCTTGAATAAATAACCATCTTGCATAAGATACTCACCTTGAATAGTGTTTGTGTGCCCAGGTACTGGATTCTTCAACTGATCAACAACTTCCCAAAAGTCACTATTAGATTCATACAAGTCCTTGATTGCATCAAAGCTAACTACTTATGTTTCCATGATGTCAGAAGCACAACACGCCTGCTCAAGGCATCTGCAACTTGATCTTGTTTCCCTTATTTATGCTTCAGAACAAAAGTAAACCCTTGGAGGAAAGAGACCCATTTTGAATGTCTAGTGTTCAATTTCTTTTGTGTGTTCAAGTATTTTAGAGAAATATGGTCTGTAAACAACACAAATTCTTTGGGTACCAGATAATGCTACCAATGTCTTAGAGCTTGCATAATTGCATGGAACTCTATATCATATGTGGAATATTTCATTCGCACATCATTCAGTTTTTCACTAAAAAAGGAAATGGGCTTATCTTCTTGGATGAGTACAGCACCAATACCCACATGTGAGGCATCACAATCCACTTCAAACACTTTATCAAAATTTGGTTAAGCCAATATTGGAGCTTCAGTTACCCTCTTCTTTAGGTACTGGAAACTCTCTTCAACCTCTTTGGTCCATGAAAACTCTCGACCCTTAGTACAATCTGTCACAGGTGCTACAATGCTGATGAAATTATGAATGAACTTTCTATAGAAAGTATCCAAGCCCTGAAAACTTCTCACCTCGATGATACTGTGGACTACGCCATTCAAGAATGGATCAAACTTTCTCTGGATCCATACTGATACCCTCTGCAAAAATGACGAATCCCAGAAAAACCAGGGTGGATTGTATGAACCTACACTTCTTCAAATTAGCATAGAGTTTCTCTCTTCTTAATACCCCCAACATGATCCTCAAGTGTTGCAGATGTTCTTCCTTTCCCTTACTAAAAATTAGTATATCATCAAAATAAACTACTACAAACTTGCCACTGTAGGGACGCAACACAATATTCATGAGTCTCATAAAAGTGCTAGGTGCATTTGATAAACCAAAAGGCATAACCTTCCATTGATACAAACCATCCCTAGTTTTCAAAGCAGTTTTCCATTCATCCCCTTCTCGGATGTGGATTTGGTGGTACCCACTTCGCAGATCAATCTTAGTGAAATGTGCTGCTCCAGCAAGAACATCCATCATATCATCCAAACGAGGGATAGGAAAATGATACATGATGGTTATCCTATTGATTGCTCGACTGTTTGTGCACATCCTCCATGTTCCATCCTTCTTTAGGGTTAGTAATGCTGGTACAACATAGGGGCTCATTCTTCCCTGCACTAACCCTTTATGTATGAGCTTAGTTACCTATTTGTTCAGTTCTGCATGTTTTTTCGGACTCATTCTGTAAGCCACTTGATTGGGAAGACTTTCTCTTGGGATAAGATCAATATGATGTTGGATATCTCATTTTGGGGGGATCCCATCAGGTAGTTCCCCTAGAATGACATTTTAATACTCTTCCAACACCACGGCTACTTCTGGCAGTATTATCAAGTCCCCCTCTTTCCCTCTTT
The DNA here is from genome assembly GCA_018584345.1 of Thuja plicata. Taxonomy (NCBI): domain Eukaryota; kingdom Viridiplantae; phylum Streptophyta; class Pinopsida; order Cupressales; family Cupressaceae; genus Thuja; species Thuja plicata. Next base: position 10,558 of record MU225368.1, read on the forward strand.
GCACTACCAATGCGTAACAACACCCTGTTACTTTCATCTCCTTGAAAAGTTCCTTTTCAGATAGCATGCTTTCAACTTTTCCTTCATTCCTGAGAGGTAACAGGATTACCTTAGATGTATCCTTCTAGAAGGTGTAAGTATTCTTCTCTCCATTATGAATAACCTTTCTATCATACTACCAGGGGCGACCTAATAGGACATGGCATGCATCCATTGGAATCACATCACACCATAATTCATCCTTGTAGACCTTTCCTATGGAAAATTTAACAAGGCACCTCTTATCTACTGTAACTTCATTTCCCTTTTTGAACCATGTTACCCGATAGGGACGAGGGTGCTTTTCACACTAGAGATTTAGTTTCTCCACCATTGCTTTAGAAACCATGTTCTCACAACTACCTGCATCAACAATTACTTGACATACCTTTCCACCTGAGGTACATCTTGTTCAGAACATGCTAGTTCTCAGCCATGAATCATCGGCACCTTTCTCCTCTATATCTTCCTTTTCTGGAATAATCATTGTCCTCCTCATCATGAGACTTTCTCTGATATCTGGAGACACTTCTTGTTCTGATCCTTCATTGTCAACCTGGGCTAGGTTCACTCTGGATGGCCCTCCTTGATTTCCATCTTGCATGTTAAAATTGGAACACTCAAAGGCCTTGTGTCCTTCTTCTCCACATCTAAAACAAGTGAATGGTCTTCTCTGGCCTTCCCATCCTCTTCCATTACCATAGCCTCTACCACATTGAAACCACCTTCCTCTTTGTTGATTCCATGGATTCAAACGAGTTTCTTCTTGTTTCTCACTCCCTTGACTGGAACTTGAGCCTCCTCAAAGTGGAGTTGATGTACCTCTTCATCCTCCTCTATTCCTCTGATTGTACTGCCTAGTTTATTTTTCTTCATCCTTTAGAGCCAACTAATAGGCATCCTCCATACAGTTGATCCGATGCATGCTTAGCTCATCCTAAATAGTGTATTTCAAACCATTTAAATACCTTGCAGCCATTTGTTCATTACTTTCTTGATGTTTTATATGGATGGACAGCTTATAAAATTCATCTATATAAGATTGCACAGATGACAAGTTTTGTTTCAAGTTCTAAAACCTTTGGAAGAGTGTTTGAGCATAATCCACAGGTAAGAATTTTTCTCTCATCTTTTTCTCCATTTTTCTCCATTTCTTGATTTTATCCTTCCCTTCTTTTGTTCTTTCATTTTGGAGATGATCCCACCAGATCATTGCATGTCCCTTTAACTTGGTGCATGCAAACCTCACCTTCTTTTCTTCTGTCATAGACTTCCATTCAAAAAACTTTCCCATCTCGTTTAACCAATCTATCACTTCCTCTGGCTTAAGACTACCTGAATAGTCTGAAACATCAACCTTGATCGCTTCATTTTTCCATCTAAGACTCCGAGCAACCTCTCTTCGAAACTTACTACTTCTTCTCATCTTTCTTCTATTCCTTCAGCTCCTTGGTTTGCCTCTCCATCAGATTCATCTTCTTCTCTTTGTAATCCTTAGTTTTCTAATCGGTTCATGGGTTCTGCTACTTGTCTTTGCAAGCTTATCATATCTCTTTGCGTTTGGGTAAGACCTCCACCTCTTCCTCTTTTTATCTTCATGTTAACACAGTGTGTCACCATGTATGCCACTCACCTTCTGCAACCTGGTTACCTATCCAAATCAGCATTAAAACTTCTATAACTTTAGTTCAACATAGTAAACACCTCCAACATGCTTCCTCTATGTAGGCAACTTCATCTCTACAATATCCACTTCTCATCAAACATTTTAACATTTTTCTTCATTAGCTAACATGTAATAGTTAAGTTAGCAACAAGAAATTAACTCGTCTAATTACTTCATCTGATCAATCTTTCTTCTATGTTGACATCACATCCAACTTTTCCAATATGCCTACAACCTCTCCATTTAGCATTGATGAAAATATTTGATGTGAAAAATAAGAAATACAATCAGAAACCAATAGTCTCACTCCTATAAAGAAGTAATAGTACAACCAATAATAGCCAACATTATCTTTTAGATTCTCTCTAATAGAACTTGTCTTCTTTGATTATACTCCCCCTGGAAACATGCTCATCTTGGTTCCAATCAGATTACATACTCTTCTCTCCATCAGGTTCTCCCCCTTAAATACACACCACACATCTTAGCTTAACTTCTTTCTTATGGGCAAGTATACATAAAATTTCATCTCTCATCTCATAAACTTCATTCTTGATCTTCTCCTCTATTCTTCTCTTTTTTAGTTGTTCTTCATACCTCATAGTTTTTCACATCTTTTTCTCTCCCCCTTTGACATCAATGGAAAAGGTGTATCATTTATTCTTTTGCAATTTTCTTTGTCACGTCAATGTCTTCTTTATTTGTCTTTTCTGCTTCTGCTACCTCATCAACCTCATCTTACTTTTTTGCACATGCACACCTCTGAGACATTCACACACTGATCAAAAATTTAACTTGCTTATTTATGCCCTCCCTTATAGCTTTCTGCAAATGCTCAACTTCATATCTGATAGCTTTTTCTTACCATGCTTACTACTCCCCTGAGTGGTAGACTCCATACATCAATCCATTTTTAATGTTATTTTCATGTAGCTCTTCTACATTGATTCCTCCTTGTACATCTTTGTTTAGAATATGAGGATCAATTCTTCTTGACTTGCCTTTGGATCTTACAGAAGTAGATCCCATATCTATTATACCCTTGTTTTTCTTTCTTCTTGTCCTCTTCTTATGCTTATGTTCTTTGTCTCCCTTTTCCTTTTCCTTTTCTTTTTCATTCATATTCTTTTGAAAATTCTTGTCTACCTTGTCTTCTTCCTTTCTCTTCCTTCTCTGATAATCCTTCCGCATGTTCTTGTTTTCTCCCTTGGAGTCACCTTTGTTGACCTTCTTGCCTATACAATTCTCATTAGTAAGTTCAAATATGTTGTATCTTATTAGTAGAACAATATTTTCTCCATAATTTTCTTTCTTCTTTGTAGTGCATTGACTTTTAATGTGACCAAATCTCTTGAATGCAAAGCATCAGACTTTACCTTTGACTTTCTCTTCCTCCTCATACTTCTTCACATACTTGGATCATGATCATCCCTCCAACATTTAAAGCATAGATATACTTTTCTACCATCAACCTCTTTATGTTCAAGCTCATTACAAAAAATGTTTTTACCTTTGAACCTTTGATCTTCAGACTCCTTTTCCAAGTTCTTTCTCTTGGTCCTCTTCCGTTTCTTCCTCTCTAATTTTAACATGTTCTGGTTGGATTTGGAGCATTCTCCTTTTTCTAATCCAATACCATTTTTGTCTAATAACCTTATCAGAATTAGCAGTTCCTCAAGCTTGGCTAAGCATTTCCTTAACTTCTTCTTATACTCATTTGTAATTCTAAGCTCTTCTTCCATGACTCTGACCCATTCACCATCCGTGTGGGCCTTACATACTTCTCTTCCCTCAATTTTAGAAATCAAGCAAATATGATCTTCTTTATTTCTTTGATAATGTGAGTTAATATACCATTTAAATGACCTTTTTCTACTTTTTTAATTTTGATAATTGAATTTATCAGAATTTGCTAATCCCTTTCCATTTATTGTTATATCTGCATCTACTAATCATTTTGCACCACTCCTCATTTGATTTCCATCAAAATTTTCTATAAGGACCTCAATATCTTCAATGTCATTGATCATCATGGCACAGTGATCTTTTATTGACTTCATTACCTAAGTGACCTCACCAGTAGGTATCATTCTCAAAATAGGTACATCATTGGTTGCGCACAACCATGTCACTCCATGAATAATCTCTTTCATAATCTTATGCAATCTGTCCATCCATAAGAATTGATCATGAACATGACTAAGCACATATCTTATCCAATCAGATTGAAATTTATCAGGTAGGTCAACAACATATGTGAAACGCTCATCTATCAAATACTTGTGTTCATCCTTCATTCCAGAGTCATTACACAGCTCGGTATATGTATTCAAGATAACACTGTAACCAAGATCCTCAATCTTACAGTTAAAAATGATCTTACATCCTTGAAAAATGATCTTACATCCTCAGTCAATAATACACCATGAGGTATCGAGGACAAAGCACCAATGAGATCATTTTTTATTGCCTTCAGATGGTGTAGTTTGAATATTGGCCTTGGATCCTCAGTAATCTTAACTAACACAGGGGTGGCCATAATGCTAACAATGATCAATCACATAAAAGATTCTCTGCAACATACAAAGACACCACTTTGTTTGTCGATAGGGGTTCTACAGACACTACTTCAATTTGAGCATGAAATCACAACCTTCAGTTCATAAATACTTTGAATCACTTGGGAATCACTCTAGAAACACTTGCAAGTGCACTTCTTAGCTCGTAGAATGAAATGTGATGAATTTACTTCACATTTACCCTTATAACATCTTAATTAGAAGCAATAAATCCAAATGGTCAAATAGTACCTTTAACT